>JAJOZX010000266.1:795000-842500 GCA_023014485.1 Bathynomus jamesi
AGTGTTTTTAGCAGGGGAATCATTGCTGTCCTGTCCCTTCTCTTGAACGTTCTTAGTACCTGTCCGGCGACTCTTTTTGCTTTATTTATCGCTATCTGATTTTGTGTTTCGAATTTCGCATCATCTGTCTTTATTATCCCGAGATCGATCGCTTTCGTGCTTCTCTGAATTTCCTGTCGATCTGGAGCATAATATGCAGTCTGTTTAGGTTCTTCTTTTCTACCATATCTCAAGAGCTGAAATTTCTCGGCGTTGAATGACATGTTGTTGTCTTCTGACCATTTGTATATTTTGTTCGTGTCCCTCTGCAAGGCCTCCACGTCATGTACATCGCTGATTTTTCTGCTGATCTTTGTATCGTCTGCAAAGGATGTTACTATACTGTTGCTGTTTACTCCGCTGTCTATGATATATATATATATATATATATATATATATACATATATATATATATACAGGGTGTCCCAAAAAAACTATATACTCTTTGTAGCATCATATATTTTATAATTTAAAAAAAACCCAAACAATATATTGTTATAGCAATTGCCAATGAAAGGTAAATTAGTAATCTAACTGATCAAAATGTGCGGGACCATCACAGCATCCACATTAGTCCATGTCTGCGAATCAGTTAGTCGACGCATTCAAAAGTGCATTCATGCCGCGGAGAACATTTTGAGCACGTGGCGTAGTTAATTAAATTTTATATGCAAACAACTCGCTATAACATTTTGATCACTTAGATTACTAATTTACCTTTCATTGGTAATTGCTATAACAATATATTGTTTTTTTTTTTTAAATTATAAAATATATGATGCTATAAAGAGTATATGGTTGTTTTTTGGGACACCGTATATATATATATATATATATATAATATATTATATATGAACAGAAGGACCAACACAACGGCAAAACATTTTCATTTATTTTTTGTACTTCAGACGTTTCGACAAATCTTTTGTCATCATCAGTGAATTAAGTCTTAAAACCTTAAAACAAAAGTAAAAAGTGAAAAGTGAAAATTACATCAATACAATATTAAAACCATTAAAATTAAAACCTTAAAGCAAAATGAAAATTGCATCAATACAAAATTAAAATCATTTAAATTTCATCACTATAAAAACTAAAATTAAATTAAATTACCTCAATAGGTAAATATACAATGTTTACATCCACCTCCATACTTGGCAAAGCCTAAGAGAACACTGGATGGTCAGAGGATTAGAAAGGATATGTCTATGAGAATCGGTTGGTTAGTTAAAAGAGCTGTAATTTGTAGGATGAGCTATTATTGTTAATGGAGGGTTTGTTTCTATAGATGTACAAAGATTCTAAAATTCGGAGTTCTGTGAGGTTATTGGATCTAGTTAAAATTTCAAACTGAGTTTTGTGAAGGGGATGGTTGTTTTCATTACTATGGTTTCTAATTGCGGATTGTGGAGGGTTACTGAGGGGACGGTTGGTACGGACTGACAAGCCCAAATGTTGAGAAAGGCGCACCTCCAGTTGGAGTTGAGTGCTGCCAATATACGCAGCATTACAGCTGTCGCACGTGTATTTGTAAACAACATTGGGGCATACAGTTTTGGGGAATTCATCTTTGAACTTTAAAAAATTTGATAATTTAAGTGGGTTGACGAAGGCGAATCTAAAATTTACTTGGGGATAACTAGACTTGAGCAGTTTGGACAATTCACCTCGAATACGCAATGATAAATAACCATAAAAAGGTAATTTAATATATCTGGTTTCTTTTGTACTGTAGTTATGGGGAGTTTAGTATTAAAAGTGTTATTTAAAAATTTCTTTAATTGGTTATCGAATAGATTAGAAGGGTAGTAATTGTTAATAAAGTACTGTTTTAAAAATTTAAATTCTTCGTTTAACGAAAAGTAATCCGAACAAATACGGTAACTTCTTGTTAATAATGTTACTATAGCACTAATCTTATATTTACAAAACATACAACTTAAATAATTGGTTCCCAAGCCAGTAAAAGTTTGTTTTCGAAATAGTGAAGTTTGGAACTTATTATGAGCCCGTTTAACTAAAACATCCAAGAAAGGTAAACTATTATTTGTTTCGTTTTCACACGTGTACTTAATATTACTATGTTGTTTATTAAGATAATCAAAAAAAAGTTTTACGTGTGAAGGATGGTTAAATATTAAGAAAGTGTCATCCACGTATCTTCTGTAATATATGAGTTTAAAACTACTAGGACAACTTTTCAACCAAATTTCTTCGTAATGGCAAAGAAATGCATTTGCTAGTGTTGGGCTTAAAAAAAAAAAATTTAAAGTTCAAAGATGAATTCCCTAAAACTGTATGCCCCAATGTTGTTTACAAATACACGTGCGACAGCTGTAAGGCTGCGTATGTTGGCAGCACTCAACTCCAACTGGAGGTGCGCCTTTCTCAACATTTGGGCTTGTCAGTCCGTACCAACCGTCCCCTCAGTAACCCTCCACAATCCGCAATTAGAAACCATAGTAATGAAAACAACCATCCCCTTCACAAAACTCAGTTTGAAATTTTAACTAGATCCAATAACCTCACAGAACTCCGAATTTTAGAATCTTTGTACATCTATAGAAACAAACCCTCCATTAACAATAATAGCTCATCCTACAAATTACAGCTCTTTTAACTAACCAACCGATTCTCATAGACATATCCTTTCTAATCCTCTGACCATCCAGTGTTCTCTTAGGCTTTGCTAAGTATGGAGGTGGATGTAAACATTGTGTATTTACTATTGAGGTAATTTAATTTAATTTTAGTTTTTATAGTGATGAAATTTAAATGATTTTAATTTTGTATTGATGCAATTTTCATTTTGCTTTAAGGTTTTAATTTTAATGGTTTTAATATTGTATTGATGTAATTTTCACTTTTCACTTTTTACTTTTGTTTTAAGGTTTTAAGACTTAATTCACTGATGATGACAAAAGATTTGTCGAAACGTCTGAAGTACAAAAAATAAATGAAAATGTTTGCCGTTGTGTTGGTCCTTCTGTTCATCTGTAAGCTCCGTTTCCCTAAGGAGAAGTCAATAGCTTTGATATATATATACAGTACTTTTTTTTTGTAAAAAAAGAGGTGCCGGTACTCATATCTTGAGAAATTGTAAAATTCCTCCCCCACCCCTGCCCTCTTCCTGCGCCCCCTCGTTAATTTATTAGAGCGGACGTGTGTCAACGTCGCTCTGAAAAAAGGTGCCGGTACGCCGTACCGGCGCGTACCGTCACAAAAAAAAGCCCTGTGTACACACATATATATATATATATGTGTGTGTGTGTGTGTGTGTGTGTGTGTTCTCAAAATACAAGTTGTTTCATATAAACAACTGTTTTGGTGACGCCAGGCAGTGCAGAGCCTCTCGTTGAGTCGTGGGTTCGAATCCTATTGCCGCCTAGATCTGGGTGGTTGTCTTTGCTGTGTCTTACTTATGGGGATAAAGAGAGCGTAGCAGAAAATAATTTCAAAGGTACATTTTGGGGAATTCCATATTAGGTGTCTTTTACGCCGATATAGCATTAATGACAGAGCGAGGCTCAGGAAGCGCGAACGACATCCTCAGATTAAGTTTTTCTTTGACAAGTATTGGAGATAAGGAAAACAGAGCAGAAATCTTCACCATTTTCGCTTCAGCAAAAATGATTTTTAAGATAGTTTAGCAGTATTCTGCTTAAATCATCTTTTAACTCACTGTAACATTACAAAAGCTATGATCGAGGGGCAGGGGCAGGTCGTAAAAGTCCAAAGTATATCATCATCATCAGAAGAAGAAGAGCGCAGCTCAGTATAACAAGGAGCAGTATTGGCCCTACTCCTATTCATTATTATGCTAACAGACATAGATAATGAAGTAACCAACAACAGTATAGGAACATCCTTTGCAGACGATACAAAATCAGCAGAAAAATCAGTAATGCAGAAGAGGTGGAGGCCCTACAGAGAGACACAAACAGAATATACAAATGGTCAAAAGACAATAACATGAAATTTAACACCGAGAAGTTTCAGCACTTTGGATATGGAAGAAATAAATACCTAAAACAGACAGCATATTATGTTCCAGATAGACAGGAAATTCAGAAAAACAAGAAAGCAATAGATTTAGGGGTTATAATGACCGACCATGCGAAATTTGAGAGACAAAATCAGAAAGGGGCAAGAAAATTACGATTCCCCTGCTGAAAACACTGATCCTACCAAAACTTGAATACGGCTCAGTTTTGACGTCCCCAGATAAAAAGGAAGAAATTAATAAACTAGAATTCAAGGATATTTCACAGCCAAGATTGATGGCTGCAAAGGCCTCAACTACTGGGAAAGACTTCATAAATTATATCTGTATTCACTGGAAAGAAGAAGAGAGATACACCATAATTTACACGTGAAAAATAATGGAAAAACTGGTACCTAACCTCAAGTTGAACCCAGTAACCACCCAAACAACAGTGGAAAATAGGAAAGACAGAATATGTAGTGTTCCCAAACTAAATGTCAGAAAAAGGACACCCTTATCTCTAAACGAAAATAGCTTGGTTGTCAGGGGGACATGTCTATTCAACCAGCTTCCGAAGATCAGGAACATTACTGGTGTCAACGTAGAATTCTTCAAAAGAACTAGAGGCCTGGCTTAGGACGGTATCAGATGAGCCGGGTGTGCCTGGCTATGCGCGGTGGAGATCGCAAGAGAGCAACTCGCTCCTCCACCAGGCCAGGCCTAGAGGTGGGGGTCACCAGCTTGACTTTCGTATGAAGAGAGATCAACGCAAAAAACTGCTACGAGGTTACGAG
The DNA here is from genome assembly GCA_023014485.1 of Bathynomus jamesi. Classification (NCBI taxonomy): domain Eukaryota; kingdom Metazoa; phylum Arthropoda; class Malacostraca; order Isopoda; family Cirolanidae; genus Bathynomus; species Bathynomus jamesi. The sequence goes on from JAJOZX010000266.1 coordinate 799,819, forward strand.
GTATATACAGAGGGTTGATAAAAGTAGATAGACACCACGATGATTGTCCTCAAAAACAAATGGCAAAGCTCATCAATGGAATGCCAGAACGTGTCAGCTTTATATAATGCAGAAGGGAAAACAACACGATTCTAAACGTATTGATTCAATAAATTTGTTATTATTTATTCACTTTTATTATTAAATAAAAAACTGTAGAAAAAATCGAAGGTGTTTATTTACTTTTATCAACCACCCGTTATAGTCCAAGAACAGAAATTATTTTGAGGAGCCTCTGTAGCAGAAAGGCAAACATCATAATTAAAATAGGAAAGGGTTCCAAAGAGTAAAAATGCATAAATTAAGGGCAGCAATGAAGAAAACACGATTGGACAATGTGAACGCTGTTGAGGCGTTGTCGCACAAGGCAGTCTGTCAACAAGACTTGGTTTTCAGAAGAGAAGAGTTTTTCCCATGGGAAAAAAAACACTCAGAATGTGTACAAACATGCAGAAATAGAGTCTGCCGGGCTTTTGAGGAAGATGTCACATTTATTGATTGTGATAGTTGCTGTTACCTTTCCTTTATTAGCAAAAATTTACCTCATATTCGCTGAAACAGGTGTGAAAATTAGTTCAAAATGTTACTGTGAAGAAGTCTTCTCTGGCATGTTGATATACAGTGAACATCAGACGCCACGCTTCCCTTTCATACAAGATAGGGCACTGGCACACCATTCTCAAGTCACCATCGATTTTCTATGGGGAAATTGCGTAGACTTCAATGAACCCGATCTTTGACCATGCAGGATGTGATGTACTGTGAAACCAAACTCAACAAAGTGTAAGAATTGAAAGACAGATTAACGAATACTCCATCGAAGTTGAAATTATAGGTCAGCGATCCATGGTTCCTTGTATACAACAAAACAGTCCTGGGCCGTCAGCTGAAAATGTTGTTCACGGAGTAATTGATTCTCTTCCGCCATTTCCAATCTTAACAGTACAATCTGTGTGGAATTATTATCGTCCCCTGAACGACGGCGAATAAACATTTGACCATCGTTTCTTAATCTGTTAAACTTCGATTCATGTCCACAGAACACTGAACCACTATTCAAATTTACAATTTCTTCGTTCCTTGGCTAATACCAAGCGTTTCTTACTATTTTTGTTGAAATGGGGGGTTTATGTGGCGCAATTCGACCATCCGGATTCTTTTCACTGATACAGATCTCACCACTCGCAAATATGAAGACACCGTGGCGTTTCTCTGGCTTGAGGACTTCCGCCAATATATGTGTCTTGCAGTGACATACTCAGCTCTTTCATCGATCTTCTTAGGCCTTCAAAATATTTTACGGTTGCCATAATGACCCAATTCAGTAGTTCCAGCAATGGTCCTTCGAACACCGACTTTTGACTCGTTGAGAGAGCCCCTCCTTACTCAAGGCATGAATTTGAGGCTCGTGGCAACTGACAGTTCCTTATTTCTTTCATAAGTTTATGTACAGTACTCAAAACGTGGAATATCTGTATTATCTACTTCCGATTTTCGTCGTCTGCATGAATAGACAAAAACAGAGGAAGCGAGTTGGGATCAAAGGAATGCAAACTACACAAAAATCATTGTTATCACAAGTATTCTCAAACTTTTTTCCATGACCGTATATATACAGGGTAATGCATAAATGTGCTTCATAAATCGCAGGGTGTATTCTTGAGACAAAAATAAAGAAAAAAGACCATATAAACATAGGTCGAGAAACCCGTAGGTTACGAGCTATAGCATTATTAAAGATCATCTTATCGGACCATATCTGCTACCGCAGCGACTGACTGGAGATTCCTATAGGCGTTTCCTTGAGCAGACTTTGCCAGTGTTACTTGAAGATGTGCCCATCAGAACTCGACGACTAATGTGATTCATGCATGATGGTGCACCAGCTCATTTCGCCCGTTTAACGATGGAATATCTCGATGCTGTGTATCCTGACAGGTGGATAGGGCGCGGTGGTCCTATTCTGTGGCCACCTCGGTCACCAGATTTAAATCCACTTGATTATTACTTGTGGGGTCATTTAAAAAACCTAGTTTATGTTACAGAAGTCCGAGCACGTGAGGAATTTTTTAGTGTGTCAATCACTGGTGCGACGTGCTGAAGCATGCAGTCAAGAAGTAGGAAATTTCGAACATTTACTTTCATGAAGCAAATGTATCACTGTGCATTTGCGAAAAATGTAAAAATCTTTAGGAGTCTCATTTTTCTATCGCGTGCTATAGCTCGAAACCTACGGGTTTTTCGACCTATGTTTATATGGTTTTTTCCTTTACTTTTGTCTCGAGAATACACCCTGCGATTTATGAAGCAGATTTATGCATCACCCTATATATATACACACACAAACAAAGTAATTCAAAAGTTTATGAAATCTCTTTGTTGTGATCTTACCATTATGTATGCGAGGCAGCCACTAATTGTTGTTTCTCAGTGATCTCTTTGTGCTCCCAGCCACTATTGAGATGCTTCTTTTGGAAGCACCTCAGGCGATCCCTTTTGTACGCGTCTTAGCGTGTTGATTAATAGAAATCATAAAGTGCATACAAAGGTAAATTTCGTATGAGAGAAATCACGTACAAACATATTGAAAACTTGGGAAGATTGTAGCAACGTGGGTAGTTGGCCGTATTATGGTGAAAGCCAAGTCATTCCTGTAAGAAACCCGAGACTTGGCTCCACGTGATTTTTAACTTTTTTTCGATTGAAATTATATTGAAAGTGATCATTCAGCAATGTTCAGGAAGTGAGGACAGCAGCTCAGAAAACGCTTAATTAACACTGTCACGAAAGGTGAGGCAAATTGTACGTATGTAATTTGTGCACTCAAGTTTGCAAGATTTATACTTGTGCATCATTTTAATAAATCGTACGATTAATAGTATTCGAAATTTATTTCCGAAACATTTGGAAATGTTTTGAGTAAATTTTTCAAAATCGAACGAAAGTAAAGTAAAACATGAAGAAACAGGATCGTTTGAGGAGCTTCGCAAAGGAGCGCCTAAATTGATGTGGGGAGGCTACTAGTGTCTGCTCACACGCCTTTATGGTATGGTCACAACAAAGGCACTTCGGAAACTTTTTTCATATAAAATCCACTCACATACTAATAAATAGAAACAAGCCCCATTATTTTGCAATTATCCCCCATTTTCTCTCTCTCTCTCTCTCTCTCTCTCTCTCTCTCTCTCTCTCTGTTAGTCCTTGAAAAAGAATTTTATTATAATTTGATAACTGAAATAATGGATGTTCATATGAAAACAGTGAGAGGTACCGTATTTCCCGGCGTATAAGGCGCACCCTAATTTTGAAGAGAAAATTTAGGAAAATAAAAATTTAGGAAAAATATACCTCCTACCTCACTTCACATGTACAATTTTAACGAGTTAATTTTAACGCAGGGTGATTTTTGGAGTATTTTGGGGGAAAAAAAAGTGCGCGTTATACTCCGGGAAATACGATAATTTAATATGAAATATTTTTCGAAGACTTTCAACTAAAATTTTTAAGAAATTCGTCTCTCAGCAATTTATTATCATTACGCACAAAACCAAATTAAAAATCTTTATGATATACGAACACGTCCAATGAATTGTTATAATCGAAATTCACTAAGTTTACACGTATTACATACAATGTGATGAAGATACAAACTACACAGTATGGAACAACACCCATTTTGTATACACCCAAAATCAGTCAAACAAAAGGAGAGCAGTCCTGAATACAAAAACAATGTCATTTATGGTCATATCCGAAAGAATTCTTTTCATAAATCATTTATTTTATGCACAGAAATGATAAAAAGCCGAACCAGAAAATCCCTAAAGCAATCGTACGTATTGAGAGAGAGAGAGAGAGAGAGAGAGAGAGAGAGAGAGAGAGAGGTCAGCATATATATAAAAAAGGATGAAGACTGCGAATAGGGGAAAGGAGAAAGTCAACAGCTCTCCAGCCGATTATTCTGGACTTCAATAACAAGCAAATTTTGCTAACTGGCAAACACTAAACAATAAACCTGCACTGATGAACGTTTGGTGTCGTAAATGTTCGAATTGTGCAATCATGAAATTGGAATTTCTGGACTAAAAAAAAGAAAGAAAAAAAGAATTTTGCTTCATACGAAACTACATGATGATTTTCTTAACTGGATTATATATATATATATATATATATATATATATATATATATATATATATCTGCAATGACCACGCAGTATATTAATGTATAGAAACGACGTAAGTATAGAGGAGTGTTCTGCACACGAGGAAGAGAAATAACGAACAAATGAAAAATGAGGTGACCGCCCGGGAATCGAACCCAGGATCTTCCGATTGCCGGTCAGATATGCTACCACTACACCACGGGCCTCGATCAGTCAGAAGTCGTAATTCTCCTACATAGGGCAGAAACCAATGCCTTCTGTAATCGGAAGATCCTGGGTTCGATTCCCGGGCGGTCACCTCATTTTTCATTTGTTCGTTATTTCTCTTCCTCGTGTGCAGAACACTCCTCTATACTTACGTCGTTTCTATACATTAATATACTGCGTGGTCATTGCAGTTAAATGTACATATTCACGATTTGCGAGGGTGCCCTCTCAAGGCATTGGTTTCTGCCCTATGTAGGAGAATTACGACTTCTGACTGATCGAGGCCCGTGGTGTAGTAGTAGCATATCTGACCGGCAATCGGAAGATCCTGGGTTCGATTCCCGGGCGGTCACCTCATTTTTCATTTGTTCGTTATTTCTCTTCCTCGTGTGCAGAACACTCCTCTATACTTACGTCGTTTCTATACATATACATATATATATATATATATATATATATATATATATATATGTGTATAATATATATATATATATATATTGTAACATTCTGTTTTTCATTGGATATTTTATTCCTTTTAATGACTGATAAAATTTAAAAAATAAAACCCAATCATATTACTGATTACTAATTTGTTATGCTTTTAGAAATTTTATATTTCTAGCCGAACTTTTTCCGAAACTGTACAGACAGTGATCTAATACAAAAACTGACACAGCGGTCAGGCCGGTCTCTAGGCGAACTTTTTTCCGAATTTGGCGTAACCCATTAAACATACCACCACAACGTTTTACTCGATGAACGCATCGTGATGAAATTTTCTTTGATCTGAAATCTAACCATGCATGATTCAGATTAATCACAATAGGTGATAAAATCGATCACCGTTGTGTTGCAGGCACATCTGAACGCGGCACTGCATATTGTCGAAGGTGCCACAATGAGTTCATATAAAATATCTATAGGAATTGTTCTTGGAGAGAGAACCACATGTTCACTGCAACCTATCGAGGGAAGCCCACCTTGCCATGCTCGAACTTTGAGTGAAATTGCGAGTAATAATCCCGCTGTTCTGAGGTTTCTTTAGTGAGTCATGGATGGACCTCAATTTATGGGAAATTTTCACCATAGTACAGAATTCGGTATGTTTAATATATATATGCTACAACTAAGAATGGTCCCTTGAGAAATTTTTATGTTACACACAGACCGTGCATGGAAAAAGGAACTCTTCTGGGAAAATTAAATCCACTATAGTCCGAATAAGTAATGGTAAATGACAAATACTATAGTTTTTCTTTTTTATGACAAAAGCCCAGCGTGGGTCAACGTGGGTCACTAGCAATGACCCGTTGCCCACGTTGGACTTCCATCATGAAAACGAAAAACTATATTTGTGGATTTAATTTTTATCAGAAGAGTTCCTTGTTCCATCACGGTCTGTGTGTAACGTATATACACAGTGTATATATATATATATATATATATATATATATATATATATATATGAGAGAGAGAGAGAGAGGGAGAGATTCAAAAGAATGTTGAAAAACTCTATTTTTTTCTAAATATTTGCATTCGATATCGGCTTTGTTTTTGTTTTTTTTCGTTTACATTGTTGTTGTGCAAAACGGAAGGCGTTCGTTTTTGTACTTTTTCCAACTGGATGCAACGTTTCAAAATGGTTCCCCTTTTTTTCATAAATGTAAAATGGCCAAATGGATGAATATCTTTTTAGGAGAGCAATATCTTTTTAGTATGAATACCAGGATCTCTTAATAGAATCGATCCTGGTAATGCTCCAAACTTCAAAACTACAAAGAATGTCAATAAAGGAGAAGTTTAGGCAGTGAATGTCTGACCATTCTTTGCAGATTCAATTATGGTTCAAATTAACTTTGCCACCAGTGCGTTGTAATGCGAAGCATGTTGTGGCGTGACCCCAAAATGAAAGCATAAATTTAATGGTGCAAAAGTTTTTGTCTGACACTGCATAACGAGCGTTATGTATTGTGTCACATCATTCCGAACGGACAACTGCAGTTCATACACTTTTCACGCAGAGAACGAAGAGAAAGAAAGATGGGATTGGAATTAAGTTAAATACAAGAGAATCACGTGCCTGAAAATTAATAAATAGGCCCTACACTAAAAAAAAATATATATTCAAAATGAAAATGAAAAATATAAAAGATTTATTTGTAAAAGAAGAAAATAACTTCCATAATACAACTTGTAATAATAATAATATAAAAAAAGCTAAAAGCAAAAATTGAACTAAAGAAATAACAAAATACGAGTTATGATTTAAATAATAATAATAAAGTTAATACTAAAAACTAAAAACTAAAAATCAAATAAAAAAATCCCAGTAATGAAAATATGAATAATGACATTAAAATAGAGTTACGAACATTTTCATATCATGAAACCCCATAATTTAAAAGATAATAAAGTTCAAACAAAAAATTTTGTTAGATTTTTTTTAGACTAACAAAGTACTTTTGTTCAAAATTACCAGTCTCAGTTTAGTTAAAATTGAACTTAAGTAAATAAAATTAGTTGAAAATAAATTGGGTTTGTAGATTAAAGCCACAAAATTATATTTACTTGGCATTAATTAGATTTATTTTCAAATTTTTCGTATGAAGTCGAACCCAATTGGAAATAAGTACAATTTATATGCGTTTAATGAAAACCAAATTTATTTTTAAGTAACATCATTTATTTTGTTCAATTTTAACGAAACTGCCTGATACTTTTGACTATCGACCTCTGTTAGTCTAAAATGCAAACCAATTTTATACTTAAATCAAATAAAGCGCTTTTTGGGTGCACGATTTATTGCAAAGTTAAATGTCTGCACGACCTTGAACCGAAAAAGAATTTCAATGCATATTTTGAAATTTAGAAGAAATTCAAGATGAGCTCTTAGTTTGATGCGGTATTTTGAAGTCTTCTTCAAATTTCTGAAGGTATTTCTCGCAGGCTGTGAGATCATCTTTAAAACTGTGTGTGTGTGTGTGTGTGTGTGTGTGTGTGTGTGTGTGTGTGAGAGAGAGAGAGAGAGAGGAGAGAGAGAGAGAGAGTGAGTAGCTGTTTTATATACATTTATTCTGACAGTTTTGCCTGTGCACGTCGAACATAATCACAGGAATTATATAACTTTTACATAAATGTAAGTTTGTATAAATGTCTAAAATTATAAAAGTAATACAAATTTAAAAAGTTAAATAGTTAAAGTAGTAAATATTGGAATATATACAGTATACAGTATAACGAAAGAGTTATGCAAAACTTGAAATTTACGTAAAACTATTATAAATTCTGTTACCATATTCAAAATATACACGGATGAAACATCAAAATATATCTGATTAATAAAACAATCACATTGTTTTACTCACAAATAGTTTTAAGGAATCTCTCACAAGTATGCGAGAAACAATCTCAGTAATTCGGAGACTTCACAACACATCACATTTTGAAACTCGTCATGCATTCGTAACATTGCAACTGTGACATTGCATACCAGTGAAGTCTTCTTTCAACCTGAACATTCTCTTCACTAAAGACAGAATGTTTGCCAACTGATTGGCCTCCATCCTTTGCAACAAATTTAGATATTTACCCGTGTATGTTCTAATCCAGCGGTTCTCAAACTTTTTCTTCTTCTGTACCCCTTGAATTCTTTCATGGGATTTTCTGGATTTTCGAGAGCGATAGAGGATTTTTACTTTCTTTACGACCGTGTGACTCGTGGCCGTTTGTTAATCGTATATAAAATTAAAAGGGTTATATTTTCAGGACCCCTTCGCGTACCCCTTAAGATTCCCTCGCGTACCCCAGTTTGAGAACCACTGTTATAATCAAAGCTTTTCAGAGGCGTACCTTTCTCAATGATGAATTAACGAGCAATAAGTATAGAGAAGGCATGCGCGGATACGTTTTGCGAGAATTAAAAATTATAAATACTTAAAAACGTCGGAAGAGGTGGCAGCCAAATGTTAGTCTGCATTAACATATGGCTGCATTAACACACGGCTGCACCTCTTACGACGTTTTTAAATATTTATAAGGTTTAATTCGTGCTGCAAAACGTAGTTGCCTTCCCCGTACTTATCTTTGGTTAAATTCCTCCGCAGTTTTGCTCAGGTATAATTATTTCTTAAATAGCGTTTTAAATATAAATTTTTTGACCACTTAATTCCTTATTTTCTTTCTCAATCATGAATAAACGTTCACTGTATGAAAAACCTCTATACAGTGGCTTTTCTTGAACGTTTTTCAATTCACCTATACCTTTTCTTACACTTCTTCTCTGCAAGCAGCTTCTAGCAGGAGAAAAAGAAGAAATGAATGCGCTCATTCTTTTTCTCACTTTATGTTCTTCTGAATGAGTCTTTTATTTTATATAGAGAAGTGTGCAACCGCAACGTCTCTGTTTACTTCGTTTCAGTCCTGAGCTTTCTTTTTCTTTTTAAATCCTCTTATCTTTCCACCTTTTTTAAACTTGTCTCTAAAGAAGAGGGTCTAAATAGTTTTTGTTGCGCTCTCTCTCTCTCTCTCTCTATATATATATATATATATATATATATACACAGGGTGTCCCATAAGTCCGGCATCATAGGAGAAATTCATATTTTTCTATTTCTACAAACCATAATACATATGCTCGGGATGCCAATTTCCCGTCCCCATTCTGTTCAGTGACGAGGCTGTTTTTATGGAAATGGTGAGGTAAATCGACAGAACACCCGCTACTGGTCTCAAAACAACCCTCACTGGTATACCTCTTCAAAGGAACAAGGTGCATCTCGAGTGATGGTATGGTGTGGCATTTGGAAGGATCGCATCATAGGCCCCCTCTTTTTCGATGAACATGTCACTGGAGGCACCTACCTACGTACGCTCAAGGAAGAAGCATTTCCCAGTGTCTTGAACGAAGAAGTAAATTTCCCAACATCGTTCCAGCAAGACGGCGCTCCTGCACATTACAGCACCCAAGTAAGGGAATACCTGTGCCAACAATTCCCTGGTCATTGGATAGGACGTCGAGGGCCTGTGGAATGGCCAGCTAGAAGCCCGGATCTCACGCCACTAGATTTTTATCTCTGGGGCCACTTGAAAGCGCTGCTATACGCAGAGAAAATATAGGAGTGTTGAACATTTGCGGCAGCGCATTATTGGGGCATGTAACACCATTACTCCTGACATCATTCACCGTGTGCTTGCTGACTGGGTATCACGTCTGAATTTGTGTACTGAAAACAATGGTGGACCTATTGAGCACGTTCTGTAAATAAAAGCTTTTGTTTTGCCTTTTTTTATTATTTTTCTTATGATGCCGGACTTATGGGACACCCTGTATATATATATTAGGGTGGTCCAAAAAAACAAAAGAACAAATTTCCTTTCTCCACAAGGGTATTTTTATTCCTTTATACATAACTGAAAATCACACAAAATATTTTCCCCAAGAAACAGTATTTAGGGGTCGCCCCATGTGGAATCCATAAATCAGGGGTCTCACGCAGCAGAAAACAGTTATGCACTTGAAAAACTATGACATTAGAGCCGCCTTTGATGAGTGGGGAGCTTCTTTCGGTGGTTTGCCACCAGTCGAAGAAGGAACTGTTTCTGCTCTTCGTCCTTCGTCAGCGTGTTGTTGTATTTTTGGATCAGGCTGATACCCCGTTCCGCCGTGTCGTTTACTACTTCCATCCGAGAGGACCGATCCCGAAGTTCGTTGAAAAAGGATCGTCCGTCCACTGTCCGGGGTTTCTCCAGAAAGGATTGAGATTTCGCTTTTCCTCCTTCCATCAAAACATCAAAGAAGGAACTGGTCCTTTTAGTCACAAGGTCCTCCAACTTCATGTCTTCCATTTCATCCTTGATCTCTAGACGTCGAAGAGGGCCGGGTAACCGCGGATGCTGTAAGTTCCGGAGCATCCTTTCCTTTGTCGCCGTGGTCACTTGTTCGTCGAAAAAGGCTAGGCAACCAGGTGCTCGGAGAGAAACCAAAGATGCCTGGAAAAGGCCGCGGACGCTTTACTGGCCACAGTCTGATTTGGGTAAGTCTTGAGCAGAGACAGAAGTTCGATGTCGTTGTAGGGGGCTCGAATTCCAAGGGACCCTTCGTTCCATTGTCTGATGTAAACGAGACTCACAAACAGAGCGAAGTCGGTTATGTTCCTGGCTTCTCGTGGTGTCAGCTTGAATTGAGCTTGGAAAAGGAATATCTTCAACACATAAATTCCTTTCCCCATCCAACGAGCGTTGTGTGTTGGGCCGGGAGCTCGAAATGACTCGTTCCCACTTCCTCGGCCAAGGAACAAGAGAGATAAGCGCAAGAATTCTTGACAATCGTCCCTTGGTTGCTGCGCTTCGAGTGCATGTGGAAAATAATCCAGCATCTCTTTCCGCAATCTGCTCAATACCGGATCCTGGAAGAGTTCGTCGGTTGCTGCAACACACGCATCTTGATTTATCGATGGCCATTGTTTCTGAAATCGCTTGAAGAGTCCGGATTCTGGACCTCCAGATGGACCGAAGATACAGGAGAAGACGTCGGACAGCATGATTTCCATGACATGGTGACGGCAAGCAATCCAGACCAGTTCGGTTCCTAGAGCTTCTTCGATTCTGATGCAAGCTCCTTTGTGAAGCCCTGTGTTGCTGGCTGTCGTATCAAATACGAGTCCTTTGATTTGAGACCCGAGATTCCATTTCTCAATTGCTTCAACACAAGCATTCGCCTGAGACTCCCCAGTACCTTTGTCCATCTTCGGAATTCCAAAAGCTTCTCGTGCCGTTTCCAGTGACAAGGACAGCAATTCTATCAACGATTGCCTTGGATCCGTCGATATCTGGCAATAGTTTGCCATCCCAGTGTAAAGGAAGAGGTCCCTCCAAAGAAGATTCCTGGTCTTCTGCTGCTGCCGTTTCCTGTCTTCCTTGTCTTCTAGACCGCCTGATTGAACTTCGGGAGAGTGTGAGCTCTGAAAGATTATGTCCAAGCGCCTCAGCAATGGCTCCAGCCACAAACACAGCTCCGCGATCTGGAAGATTGACGCGATCCAAGGCGCCGACGACTTCGGGCGAGTTGAAGATATTCTTAAGACTCTTTAGCGTTGGGGAAGCAGCAGCTGCCGCAGATGTTGACGCAGAAGGTCTATATTCGTCTTCGCTTTCAGATTCTCGAGAAGATGATGTGGAAGAAAGTTCTGCTGTTGCCCCGTCCTGGATTTGGTTTCCCTTCCTTCGTATCTCGCTTTTGCCATCCTTTTTTTTTCTTCTCGTTGTCTCTTTCTGCTTTCTTTTGCAGGCGTCTTTTGGTCAGCCCCACTCATGCTACAGGAAAAGACATTTTCTCTTTGCTTCCGAAGAATTCCCGGTCTTCCTCGTTCTTGATTACCGACATTGCATCTTTTGTAGATATATCAAACAGCTCTTCCAGATCACCTTTGAACACTTCCTCGTTCATTCTATCACTTTCTCGTTGTCGAGTTCGGTGCTTCTTGAGGGCTAGATACTTCTCGTACAGCTTTGACAGTTTCCGGATACACGAATCTATCCGTTGGGAAAGAATTCTGGCGCGCTGCCATACAGCGACAACTGCTTCACAGGCCAACTTGTAATACGTGGGCAGGGTTCTTCATTCGTCCAGGTGGTTGGACTGGGCCAGTCGGAGCACGTCCAGTACACGGGGTAGTCTTGCTGTCGATAACTGAGAGTTCGGCCTCCCAAAGAGCCAGTTTTCAGGCGCAGATCTCCTACTAGACGACGTCATAATCACTTCTAAAAAGAAAAAAAACGAAATGTTTAGTATGGGGCAACCCTTAAATATCCACCAATCAAGCTCAAATTCCACACACAAGTAAGTCGACCCTAGTGGACAAAAACAAGGTATGTGGAGAAACGATTCGACCAACATATGTTTTTACTATAATATTTTGGACCATCCTAATATATATCACCAATTTTAAAAAACATAACATACACATTAAGCAATGGAATAGTTAAAATCTCCAAAGTTGAAAGAGCTAAAAACCACGAAACTTTACGAAGAAGGCGACCTTCTTCTTTCGGGCCGAGTATGAAACTCAGCCCTGCATAAACACCGCCTCGATAGTGATCTTAATATAGATATTACCAATGCTCAATTGCTCCCAAATATTAATAATGATGAAAGAAAACTTACTGAATATTTTCTTATTAAAAATACTGATAAATTGAAAAAAAAAAAAAAGTAATTTCAATTGGATTTCTTGACCAACTTTTGTTTATCAAAAGCGACTATCATGCGGAATATTTTGTGACACTTTGAGTTGCCTGAGACATAAGGTTTTTCTTGAAAATTTTTTTTAACTCGTACTCTTACTTTGCTTTTTAGCTTCTTGTTCCGCCCGAAGGAAGAAGGTTACTTCCTTCGAAAAACTTTCTGGTTTTTAGCTCTTTTAACCTTAAGGATTTTAACTATATATTGGAGAGAGAAATAGAGAGAAACAAATAAAGAGAATATACTTTCGGAGCTATTGTTCCGTCTTCCGAGACATTTTATAAACTAAACTAAAGTTTTTTATAAGATACCCGTTTCAGAACTTTAGTGTCCTATAAAGTTGACATAAACATTATAGTGAAATGTTAAAAAACCTCATAATTCTTGGTAGAGAATATTTAAGAGCTAAAAAATTCTTACCATTACAGGAGAATAATATTTATGAGCAGTAGCAACAGCTTTCACGTTGACAAGAGACTGGAAGATGTTGAGTTAAAAATGAATGGTCGCATTATAAATATCAGGTAGTTCCCATACAGAGAGAGAGAGAGAGAGAGAGAGAGAGAGAAGCAGGTTGCGAGATAAAAAAATATTTTATTTTCCTCTGAGTATTATCAGTTTAATGGGTTTTCGTGACTGATATTCTATAACTGTAACAAAAGAAAATTGTCTCTTTACTAAAGGATAAAACAATGGTTCATGAATGAAAAATATTTACGTTATTTCATTTCCACTCTCTCTCTCTCTCTGTCCTTATTTACATTTTGTCCCATTTTATTATTCAGCTTACACAGTAAAATGATCTGTTGTCTTTAAGAAAATCAAGGTTTAAAATACTCTAATTACTAAATATGTGACTTACAGTAATTGTATATTTAAAATAAATTTTTTATTCTTTTCTAATTCTTCAAGCAAATTGTCATAATTTTTTTACTTTGTAATCTTTGTATATGATGTTGAAATTCTTTCATTTGGAAAATTTGCTTTGTAAACTCCATAACATGAATTAGCAACTGTAAAGCAGAGCACTGCGCGGTAACTCCTGCACCACGATGCGGTCGCGGGAACCCACATGGAAAATCTTGCGGTTGTGGTGCGGTGCGGGTGCGGATTACAAGCCCCGGGAGGTTCACCGCATCGCTGCAATCAACATGTAACTCCTTAATGAGCTTCTCAAGTTCCTGGATCCTTTCCTTCATGCAACTAAAACCTGTGAAGGCCAGACAGAGCCTACCATCTTTCCTGGAGCAAAGGTTTACCCCCACTTGGTTCACAAAACAGCCACCTTCTTCAATCCAAAGTAGAAGAGTATGAGGACTCTCGCACCAGCAGGCAGGAAGCTTGTCCTCTCCCACGTGTGTGGCCTAGTGTGAGGAACTTTAGTCTTGCTGGACAGGTCGTGTCGGCAAGGAGAACTTGCCTCAAGCCTTCCAGCGTCAATGACATTTTATTCCTTAACTCCAGCTTTTGCGTTAAGGATAAGTAGAAGTAGGACTGAGTATGATATAGAACTGAAACTTGTATTGTGAGGTATAAGAGTCTTATACAGTAGTAACGTAATATGTTATATAAGACTCTTATACGTATAGAGCAATAACCAAAGTTTCACTGAAATCTCGAAAGGAGGATGACCAAGAGTCAGAGATATGCAAGAAGATCGACAGTAGAGCGTCCCTTGCGAAATCTATACTGACGATCTGAAAGAAGACGTGAGAAGAGAGGTTTTAAGAATTTACTATTAGGGATAGATTCAAAAACTTTAGAAAGGCATGAAATCAAGCAATTGGACGATAGTTGGAGGGTTGAGAGCGGTCACCCTTCTTTGGGACAGCTGAATGAAAGCGAGCTTCCAGCAAGAACGAAAAGTACCAGATGAAAGACAAGACGAAAGAGTTTGCCTAGGCAGGGTGTCAGCATTGAAGCACAGTTCAGGAGGAATACCATCAGGACCGTACGCCTTCCTAGAGTTGAGCCAGATAGGGCAGAAAAAAATATCTTTGGAAGAGATTCTAATTTCAGACATAATAAGGTCAGATCGGGGAGGAGATGGAGGAAACAGCACTTGAAGCGTCTGGAGTTGAGTTGTAAGCGAAAGTTTGAGCGAAGAGTTCAACTTTATCAGAAGAGACGCAACTGAGCCGTCGGAATGGAAAAGAGGGGAAAAGAAGAAGTAAAGTTGTTGAAGAGGTTCTTAGCTAGATACCAGAAAGAGTGAGAAGAATTAGAATTGGATAGGTTTTCACATTTTTGTCGGATGAGGGAATCTTTGGTGAGTCGAAGAACAGATTTTGCACGATTCCGGGCAGAAATATAAACTAAGTGAGAGTCAGGAGTTGGATGGCGACGGTACCTTCTGAAAGCCTCCTCTCTGTAGCGGATAGCATTAGGACAAGTAAAGTTAAACCAAGGTTTTTTTGCATTAGTAGTAGGAATAGAATATGGAATGTACGCCTCCATGCCCGAGGGAATCACCTCTGTGATGTGCTCAGCACACTCGGAAAGGCCCCGGTCACGGAAGCAGTAATCATTCCATGGGAAATCATAGAAGTACTATCTAAGTGCCTCCCAATCAGCGGCGCCAAAATGTCAAAGGCGCCTCCTCTTGGGAGGATCAAAAGGCCGAATTGGAGCGATAGAACAGGAAACACATATAAGATTGTGGTCGGACGAGCCCAACGAAGAAAAAAGTTTCACAGAGTAAGAAGAAGGATGAGAGGTAAGAAATAAATCCAGAATGTTGGGCCTATCTCCAAGGCGATCGGGGATACGAGTAGGGTGCTGTACAATCTGCTCTAGGTCATTTAGCAGTGAAATGTTGTAAGCTAGTTCACCAAGGATGTTAATGAAATGGGAGGAAAGCCAAAGGTGGTCGTGAACATTGAAATCTTCTAAAATGGAGATTTCAGCAAAGGGAGAGCGGGAAAGAATGTATTCCACTTTGGAAGTGAGGTAGTCAAAGAATTTTGGATAGTCAGTAGAATTAGGAGAAAGGTAAACAGGGCAGATGTATTTAGTTTGAGATTGGCATGTAAACCGTAGCCAGAGGGTATAAAATTCGAAGATTCGAGTTCGGGGAATACGAGAACAAGTTAGGTCATTGCGTATATATACGCAACATCCACCGTTGGAGTGAAATTGAGTATAGAGAAAGTAAGAGGGTACAGAAAAGGGGTTGCTGTCAGTGGTATCAGACACCTGAGTTTCAGTGAGGAAAAGAAGATGAGGTTTAGAGGAGGAGAGGTGGTGTTCAACAGATTGAAAATTTGAGAAAAGGCCACGAATGTTGCAGAAGTTTATGAAAAGTGAATCAGACAGAGGTCCAGAACATCTCGAATGGGCGGTAGCAGATCAACCCCGCTGACCATGTCTGCGTTCCCGGTATTGGCAGCGGGGGAGCAGGAAGTGGGGACATTTATGGTCTCTTCCCCAGGGGACTCTGAGGCTCTTGAAGTTGATACCGTTTTTTTTTTATAAATTTTGAAAAGATTATGTAGTGTGTAACATGCATGTACTATATATGCAGTGAGGAAAAGGGAGAGAATTGTGTGTTTGAAAGCATGCTGGACTGCTCACAGGGTAGATGAGACGCGGAAAAAGATCAGCTAAGGAGGACAGTGACAGGAGAAACAGAAGTTTCAGCACTCCCTCTCTTCTGTCTAATGTCCCCGCACCCCACCGGAGTACTTCCCTGGTCGATTCGTGTCTACAATCTCCTCCTTCCTCTAAAGTCATTTAAAGTTATTTACTGACTTTTACTATCAAACCGAAAACTATGTTACGCATACATAGCGAAAAACTAACTCAACCGTTCAATCGAACTATCCATTGTTTTTCTTCTTTCCCTTTGACTTCACAAACTCCTTTACATGTCTTTTAGCATGTAAGCTATTTTCAAAACAATTACTGAAGCAACTCCTCTAAACTTAATTACCTTTAACAGAAGCTCTTTGCCATGTGCAGTGTGTAAAAGATATCCGTATAACATTCTACGCAGTGAGCCCTCGCAGAAATGGCGTTCTTTCTTTTTACAAAAGGTTTTAAAAATTAATTAATTTGGTTTCATTTTTCGCCTCGTAACTTCAATACTCCTTTCGTTGTTTTTTTTTAAAAACATTCCTCTTTTACCCCCTCACAGTTTTGGCACTTTTCAACGTTGATGTTTTTCTTTTTCCTCTTTTCTTTTGTGCTTGAATGTAGTCGTGCAATCTATACAAAGAACGGTTTGTATAGAAAGGACATTCGAGGAGTTGATTTAGTTCAGGTTTTTTTCAACCTTGTCTCCATCTCATACTCTTTTGAAAAGTCAAGATGTTTTCGCGTTATCCCAAGCAAAATGCATATATACAGTATAGATATACATATATATATACTGAGTTCAAACAGTCACCATATATATATATATATATATATATATATATATATAATATATATATATATGCACTAAAATCACAAAATAACACGTGACCTTATTAATCAGCAAACAACCACAGGGAAAAGGAAACACAAAGTCCGAGCGCTTTCGTGATATATTCACATTATCAAGGAGGAACAGAAAATAGACGGAGATTACAAAATAAATGAGTTAAATAGACAAGCAAAAAATTCACAATCGGCACCTCAAATTAAAGGCCTTAAAGCCATTTAAAGATTTTTTCAATTGATAACATAATCTGTAGGCTGCTAAATTACAAATTTAAAAGAAGTATACTGTATAGATGAAATTAGACAAAAAAAACAATACAGAGAACAAAAATTATTATAATGGTTATTAACACTAATATTTAATTAAAGCACGCAATTAATTGGCAAGAATTTAATGAAAAACGAATAGATAACGTAGATAACAAATAGATAACATAATCTGTAGGCTGCTAAATTACTATATAGATGAAATTAGACAAAACACCAGTACAGAAAACAAAAATTATTATAATGGTTATTAACACTAATATTTAATTGAAGTAGGAAATTAAGTGGCCCGAAATTAATGAAAACAAAGGGAATGTTGCCATCGTCTTACAGATTATTACAAAATTTCTACAAACAGTCTGGAAAAAATTGTTTTCCCAAAAGCAACCCAGTTCAAAAGTCCAATAAACCCCCAGCAACCAAAGATTATACACGAAAGAAATATTACAATTAAAATAGACACATAAGAATGTTAACAGTTCTTACAATAATATTTATTTATTTAACCAGGGCAAACCATTAAGGGGCAAGAATGCAGTTAAGAAAACAGTAGGCCCTTCGCCAGCTTTCTGACAATGCACGAATCTAATTTGTACAACCCAGGGCTAATATTAAGGACCAAATCCGCATTATTCTTGATCACACTTGATTCCAGTATATTTCTGCTAACAATAAATTTACTAAACCTTAATTTGGAAGCATTTTTCCAATCAATGGGATGATTAGTATCTCTTACGTGAATGAAAATGGCGTTAGATATTCCTGGCCACTTCTTATACTGTATTGATGCTGTTTAATACGTACCTCAAGGGTCTTACCAGTTTGGCCACTGTAAAATTTATTACATATTGTGCAAAGGATTTTATATACACAACCATGTTCACTTAAAGTGGAGTTCTTAATCAATGAATTCTTAATTACATCTAAATTTTTGAACGCAATATTTACGTTAAAAGTCCTCAGCAGATTCGGCAGATGAAGGAAATTTTCTCTGAATGGTAACACTAAAACATTTTTTGTGTCACAAAAAATGTTTTAGTGTTACCATTCAGAGAAAATTTCCTTCATCTGCCGAATCTGCTGAGGACTTTTAACGTAAATATTGCGTTCAAAAATTTAGATGTAATTAAGAATTCATTGATTAAGAACTCCCCTTTAAGTGAACATGGTTGTGTATATAAAATCCCTTGCACAATATGTAATAAATTTTACATTGGCCAAACTGGTAAGACCCTTGAGGTACGTATTAAACAGCATCAATACAGTATAAGAAGTGGCCAGGAATCTAACGCCATTTTCATTCACGTAAGAGATACTAATCATCCCGTTGATTGGAAAAATGCTTCCAAATTAAGGTTTAGTAAATCTATTGTTAGCAGAAATATACTGGAATCAAGTGTGATCAAGAATAATGCGGATTTGCTCCTTAATATTAGCCCTGGGTTGTACAAATTAGATTCGTGCAATTTAGAGCGGGTCATACTATGCATTTTTTTTAAATCAATGGAGAGGGGTGTTCAAATGACATATTTTGGTGTATAGAACACAATTCTGAAGAAAATACTTAATTCTGATAACCCTAACCTACATCATTTTGCAGTTGATTATTATTAAATTGTTGATTATTTTACTATTGTAGTTACCTCAGAATATGTCTTCTCACGTTTTCTATCATGGCTGCTCACGTTATCTCTCATAGAGCATTGTTCTAACTAATTCATATAAACACATATAATGTAATTCATATATTAATAATAATATTTAAATACTCAAATAAAAAGGTGTGCCATTCCACTTAATTGTAATTATCATACAGTTTGATATATGAAATATTTTGACGGTTTTCTGGCGCGCATAAGGCCATTTTCTGAGCCACCTTTCTCAGAGGCTAGAACAGCAGCTCTGATTGACGCAGGAATCATCACAGAAGACAATACAAGTAAAGTGATTGATAAGAGCAAGGTCAAGAGAGCACAGGAGAAGTTGATGAGAGAGCTGGGGGAACAGTTCGAGAAGAAGTGCAGGGAGGAGGGGGGGATCTCTTGCATCCTCTTTGATGGGCGGATTGACCTGACCAATGTGATGATGGAAGCTGAGGGCAGTGACCAATCTTTTCCCGCAAAGATCAAGGAAGAACACTATAGTGTTGTTAGTGAGCCTGGCAGCTACTATCTGTTCCACTTTACCCCAGAGAAAGCAACTAAAGAGGAGTCACATGCGGAGAAGATTGCTAAGGTCCTGTTTGCCTGGCTGAAAGAGAGGGGCTATGATAAGACCTTGTTGGCCATTGGAGGAGACTCAACAAATGTCAACACTGGTGTGAAAGCTGGAGTAATGCGGAAGCTGGAGCTGCACCTGGGGAGAAAGCTGGTCTGGTTGGTGTGCAACCTGCACACTGTTGAACTTCCCCTGCGCCATCTCATTGTTGACCTTGATGGCCCTACTCTGTCAGACAAAAAATTATCCGGGCCAATAGGAAAGCTCCTTGATTCTGCTACAGACTTTGATATCAATCCAAACTTCACCCGAATCTCTGTTGGCCCTCCACTGATCAAGCTTCCTGACAAGGTCATTCAAGATCTCGCAACTGATCAATACTATGGCTATAAAATTGTCTGTGCAGTCAGGGATGGAGTACTTCCTGCAGGGCTGGCTCTGTTAGAGATAGGACCAGTAAACCACAGCCGCTGGCTCACCACAGCGAACAGACTTCTCAGGCTCTGGGTGTCAAAGCACGGACTTAAAGGAAAGAACCTGAAGATTCTGCAATTCATTGTGGAATTCATCATTGGAGTGTATTACCCATGTTGGTTCAACGTGAAGGTCAAGCACTCCTGGATCGAAGGGCCTAGGCACATCCTCTTTCAGCTGGACTGCCTCAAGTCCCAGAGAAAGGAGGTGCTGGATATTGTGATGCCAACTGTGAGAAGATCTGCTTGGTATGCCCACAGTGAAGTCATCCTCCAAACACTACTCTGCTCTGAGGATCAGAAGGAGAGGATTGAAGGGGTGGAGAGAATCCTGGCCATCAGGGGAGAGGAGGACCCGGACACTCAGCTGAGGGACTCCTCTGTTAGGAGCAGAAGGACACCTGACATCAATTGTGATGCTTCCAGCATCGGTGACTTGATCAGCTGGTCAGAAGGTGTCAGAGCCACCTCTCACCTGCTCTCTAAGCACCTCAGAGGTGAAAAACTTATCAACACCCCCATGGAGGTGCGCAACTGGCCTTGCCACACACAAAGCATTGAGAGGGTTGTTAAAATGGTGACTGAGGCTTCTGCTAAGTACTTCTCACAGGAAAAGAGGGATGGAGGGATCAGGGCTCAGGAGACCAGCAGGAAGCTGATGTCCAAGTCTGAGTCAAAGCAGGATTTGTGCAACCTGGCAAAGTTCAAGATGTCAGGAGAATGATCTTTGTAATTATATCCAGTGATATACATGCAGTTCACCTATTAATAAATATATGTAAAGTTGATTTGGCCTTGTCAATATAAATGATTTACCTTATATCTTTTAATATATTATAAAGGGGTTCAAAAGGGTAAAATTGGCAATTTAGAAATACAAAATGATGTAGGTTAGAGTTATCCTATCCAAAAAATAAGCTCATATTTGAATTCACCATGTAAAAACACATAATTTAGACACCCCTGATGGTAGGATTTCCTTCAGATTCATGTTGTCACCTGAGTACGACCCGCCCTATATCGTGCATTGTCAGAAAGCTGGCGAAGGGCCTACTGTTTTCTTAACTGCATTCTTGCCCCTTAATGGTTTGCCCTGGTTAAATAAATAAATATTATTGTAAGAACTGTTAACATTCTTATGTGTCTATTTTAATTGTAATATTTCTTTCGTGTATAATCTTTGGTTGCTGGGGGTTTATTGGACTTTTGAACTGGGTTGCTTTTGGGAAAACAATTTTTTCCAGACTGTTTGTAGAAATTTTGTAATAATCTGTAAGACGATGGCAACATTCCCTTTGTTTTCATTAATTTCGGGCCACTTAATTTCCTACTTCAATTAAATATTAGTGTTATAACCATTATAATAATTTTTGTTTTCTGTACTGGTGTTTTGTCTAATTTCATCTATATAGTAATTTAGCAGCCTACAGATTATGTTATCTATTTGTTATCTACGTTATCTATTCGTTTTTCATTAAATTCTTGCCAATTAATTGCGTGCTTTAATTAAATATTAGTGTTAATAACCATTATAATAATTTTTGTTCTCTGTATTGGTTTTTTTGTCTAATTTCATCTATACAGTATACTTCTTTTAAATTTGTAATTTAGCAGCCTACAGATTATGTTATCAATTGAAAAAATCTTTAGATGGCTTTAAGGCCTTTAATTTGAGGTGCCGATTGTGAATTTTTTGCTTGTCTATTTAACTCGTTTATTTTGTAATCTCCGTCTATTTTCTGTTCCTCCTTGATAATGTGAATATATCACGAAAGCGCTCGGACTTTGTGTTTCCTTTTCCCTGTGGTTGTTTGCTGATATATATATATATTATACAGGGTGGGCGGAAAGTAGCTCCCTATTTTGGATTGGTAAAAAAACACGTATATTATCCATTTATTTCAGAAGAAATAATATGAAAAGGTAGGCATACATGGTAGGTTTTCTCTAAAATTCAATGTGGGCTCCAACTCTTTCCACCAGCTTCTGGAGCCGCCCAGGAATAGCGTCCACTGACTTTAGCAGGAACTCCGGCGGGATGGAGGACATGACTTCCCGAATTCGGTCCTCCAGTTCTTCCAATGTCCTCGGTTTGGTGCGGTAGACTTCTTCCTTTACCCACCCCCAAAGAAAGAAGTCGCACGGCGTCAAGTCGGGGCTCCTGGCTGGCCATTGATGTGGACCACGACGACCCATCCAACGCCCAGGGAAGTGGGCATCCAGCCACTCACGGACAACAATGGCTAGCCAGGAGCCCCGACTTGACACCGTGCGACTTCTTTCTTTGGGGGTGGGTAAAGGAAGAAGTCTACTGCACCAAACCGAGGACATTGGAAGAACTGGAGGACCGAATTCGGGAAGTCATGTCCTCCATCCCGCCGGAGTTCCTGCTAAAGTCAGTGGACGCCATTCCTGGGCGGCTCCAGAAGCTGGTGGAAAGAGTTGGAGCCCACATTGAATTTTAGAGAAAACCTACCATGTATGCCTACCTTTTCATATTATTTCTTCTGAAATAAATGGATAATATACGTATTTTTTTACCAATCCAAAATAGGGAGCTACTTTCCGCCCACCCTGTATATATATATATATATATATATATATATATATATATACGAGGTTTGATAAAAAAGTTCCGGGACAGATGTATTTATTGCAAAACTAAATGTCACATACCTAATTAAATTTGTCTCCTTCAAAGTAGTCTTCCTCTGATTGTAAACAGTGATTCTAGCGGTGTATCCACTTATAGTAGCACCTGTTATACTCTTCTTTCGGAATGTTCTTCATTTCTCGTGTCGCATTTTGTTCGATATTTGCTACTGCCTGAAACCTTTTTCCCTTCAGGGTGTTTTTCAGCTTGGGGAACAGGAAAAAGTCACAGGGTGCCAAATCCGGCGAATACGATGATTGGGGAACCAGTGAAATGTTGTGCTTTGTTAAGAATTCCCTTATTGAGAGTGCTGTGTGAGAGGGCGTATTGTCGTGATGCAACATCCACGAGCCCGACGCCCATTTTGACAGGCATTTTGCATTTTCCATAAGGGAATTCTTAATTAAGCACAACATTATACTGGTTCTCCAACCACCGTATTCGCGGATTTGGTACCCTGTGACTTTTTCCTCTTCCCCAAGCTGAAAAACACCCTGAAGGGAAAAAGATTTCAGGCAGTAGCAGAGATCGAACAAAATGCGACACGAGAATTGAAGAACATTCCGAAAGAAGAGTATAACAGGTGCTGCTATAAGTGGATAGACCGCTGGAATCACTGTTTACAATCAGAAGAAGACTACTTTGAAGGAGACAAATTTGATTAGGTATGTGACATTTAGTTTTGCAATAAATACATCTGTCCCGGAACTTTTTGATCAGAAAGTTAATGATATATATATATATATATATATATATATATATATATATATATATATATATATATACACTGTGTGTGAATATATATATATAATCGAAGGGGTGTCGGGGGAGGATGAAATTGCAAAGCTGTGGAAAACCACTATTCTAACATTCTTAACAGTGTGAGTAGAAATAATCTTAAGATAGATTGCAGCGAAACGATTGTGGGAGGGACAAGGGAAAATACTTTGATATCATTTTTTGAAGTAAAGAGGTTAATTAAAGAGTTAAAGACTGGTTCTGCGTCAGGGGTAGATGACTTATCGAATGAGCACTTAAAATATGCAAATGACGTAGTATGTCTGCATATATGATTGCTCCTATCAGCCATCCTTGCTCATAGCTATATCCCTGCAGAGTTCATGAGGGTATATATCTTGCCCCTGGTCAAAAATAAGCACGGAGACATTCTGTCCAGCAATAATTACAGGCCTATTGCTGTCGCTTCCTGCTTCTCGAAACTACTAGAAAAACTCTTGTTACTCCGATTAAATGATTTCCTATGGACATCTCCTAATCAGTTTGACTTTAAAAGGTCCCACTCAACTGACCTGTGTATCTATGTACTTAAAGAAACAATATCTAAATACATTGACAGTAATTCAACTATTTATAGCTGTTTCCTAGATATAAGTAAGGCATATGATAGGGTGAACCACAATATTTTATTTGCAAAACTAGAAGACAGGAAGGTTCCCATGTACATATTAAATTTATTGAAATTTTGATATTCCCACCAATCTTTCACTGTTAGGTGGGGCAATGTACTATCCGAGTGTTTTGACTCCTCTTGCGTGGTGAGACAAGGCTCCGTGCTCTCCCTTGTGCTGTTTAATGTGTATATCGACGGATTAATTGTTTCACTTAATGAGACAACAGTGGGATGTTGTATAGATAACACAAGGATAAATAACTTAGTTTATGCCGATCATATGGTGTTAATAAGTCCCTCTGTTAAAGGTCTGGATCGGCTACTAAAAGTCTGCGAAGTGTATTCGCAGAAACATGATATTCTTTTTAATGTTACAAAAACTAAGGTTATGCAATTTCATCCAAAAAGCTGTAATCAGCCAGCTGATAAGGTTTAAAATGAATGGTGAAGTAATTGAGGAAGTACAAGAGTTTAAGTATTTGGGTCAAACTATTAGCAGCTCCTTGAGTGATGACTCGGATATTAGAAAACAATCTCGAAGCCTGTGTGCTAAAGCGAATATGACCATAAGGAACTTTCGATTCTGTACAAGTGAAGCTAAAGACACTCTCTTTCGTACTTTCTGCAGTAATATATATGGACAGCAACTCTGGGTGAATTATAAAAAAGGTTCTGGCAGAACCTTAAATTTGCTGTACAACAGGTCTTTTAGACTCTTACATAAATTACCCCCCGAGATGCTCAGCTTCGCAAATGTTTGCTACCCGCAACGTCCCGAGCTTCCCGGAGGTAACAAGACGTGCTCAATACAGTCTAATGCAAAGAATTAAAAAAAATCAACCAACCCGATCATCCAAGCTATCCATGAGTCCTGCCATTTATCCTCTAAGCCAGCGTTTCTTAACCTTTTTCGACATCAGCACCCCCTGTAGTTAGGTCTAGGCAGTCCAGAACCCCCTTCACCTGGTTAGTAGCAAAAAGTTAGCAAAAGTTAGTAACAAAAAGCACCACGCAAATACAAAACAAATAAGAATATGAGTACAATTTATAGTCGACCAATAATATTTTGAATAAAAAGATATCAAGTTAAAGCAAAGTGAACATACATTCAAAAGCAGCACATTTAGAGTAAAAAATAAACGAGGAAAATTTTAAAACGATATTAAGACAAGACACACAAAGAATTATATTTACAAATTCAAACCTAAATACTTTCTTGAATATAACAATATAATATAATACTTGTTCTTGAATATAACAATAGATCAAGCGGCCAAAAGAAATGTTAAGAATAACAATCAAGGAGAATTACTTACCCCCTAATCTTGGGGTCAAAATCATGCAAAAAAAAGTAAATTTCTTGTGACACAGAGTCAACGTCTTCCTTCTTAATATTAATGGTGATAATGTAAACGTGCAATAAATCTTTCGTAATTAAATATATATTCAAATTCTCATACAATAATATCTGTTAATAAAATAGAAAAGATTAGGAGTTTGTGAAGGAGTTTGGTTAACGGACCTAACGTATCCATACCGCACATGACAGAAGCCCTTTTCCAGTACCCCCTAAAATCGATTTCAGGACCCCCTGGGGGTGCTAGTACCCCAGGTTAAGAAACGCTGCTCTAAGCTATGGACTTCTTGGTACGAAAACGTCTGTCTGTAGCTCCACTTAACTTCGACATTACAGTATTATTTCTAATCAATTGTATATATTTCTATCCTTAGTATATGAACTGTCATTGTATTAATAATATTTGTCATATGGACTATAGTCATTTTCATTTGTACTCCAGGTTGAAAACCCTTGCTTTACAGCAGAGCTCTGCACGGTTCCACTGATTGGATCCGCACCCGCACCGCACCCGCAATGTTATAACCGCAACCGCATCGCAACCACAGGGTTTAAACACGCAACCGCACCGCAACCGCAGAATCGAAACCGCTCCCGCACCGCAACCGCACCGCAACATTTTTGTATATATTTGTATGTATAGGGTTAACATATATAATATAAGAGTATATAATATAAGAGTATATAATAGACATATCAAAAGCTTTTGATAGAGTCTGTCACAAATCTTTAATTTCGAAACTGCCCTCCTTCGGTTTCTATCCTTCTATCTGTGCCTTCGTCTCTAATGTCCTTTCTGGCCGATCTATAGCTGCGGTTGTAGATGGCCACTGTTCTTCTACTAAAGCTATAAACAGTGGTGTTCCTCAGGGTTCTGCCCTGTCACCCACTCTTTTCCTTTTACTTATTAATGATCTTTTAATTCGCGCTTCCTGTCCTATTCACTCCTATGCCGATGATTCCACTCTTCACTTCTCCACCCGCTTCCCAAAGCGTCCCTAATAGCAGTCACTCCATGATCCGTAGGACGGCTATGGTGCACCTGACCTCTGATCTTTCTGCTATCCCTAATTGGGGTAAAGAAAACCTTGTGGCTCTCAATGCCTCAAAAACTCAGTTCCTTCATCTGTCTACTCGTCACAATCTTCAACACGACTTTCCCCTTACCTTCAACAACACACAACTGAATCATTCCTCTTCTCTTAACATTCCTGGTGTTTCCTTTTCTCGTGATCTTTCCTGGACAGATCACATATACAGTACTCTCCTTCCAAAACAGCTTCTAAGAGGTTAGGTGTGCTGTACCGCCTCCGCAGTTTCTTCATCCCATCTCAGTTGCTGTCTCTGTACAGGGGTCTTGTTCGCCCCTGTATAGAGTATACTTCTCATGTGTGGGGTGGTTCAACCCACACAGCCGTACTTGACCGAGTGGAACCAAAAGCTTTTCGTCTCATCATTTTCCCTCCTCTTACTGACTCTCTTCAATCTCTCTCTCTTCGCCGAAATGTTTCCTTATTCTCTCTTTGCTATCGCTATTATAACGGACACTGCTCTTCTGAACTCTCTAATTGCGTGCCTCCTCCTTTAAGGAGAGCACGCAGCACGAGACTTTCTACACTTTCTCACTCCTTTTCTGCCCAACTCTCTAACGCAAGGGTTAATCGGTATTTTCAAATTTTCATCTACTCAACCGGTGAACTCCGGAACAATCTTCCTCAGTCCATCTTTCCTCCTATCTATGACCTCCCATTTTTCAAACGCAGTGTCTAGGCATCTCGAAAACCCTAGACTTTGACTTTGGCTCTCTTCTTCTTCTATAGGGGGAGCGCTTTTGCAGGCATTCGCCCTTGGCCCTTCCTTCCTGCATTAAAACACAAACAAACAAAAAACAGATTAATTGAATCAATATATTTAGAATCGTGTTGCTTTCCCCTTTGCATTATGTAAAGCTGACACACACGTTCTCCTATTCCACTGATGAGCTTTGTCATTTGTTCTTGAGTCCAATCATCGTGGGGTCTATTTACTTTTGTCAACCCTTTGCATATTCAGAAAAACTCGTTTTAATTTTAGTACTGAAAATGAAACATTGTTAAATTAGGCTAAGAATTTGGTATGCGAAACA
This sequence comes from Bathynomus jamesi, assembly GCA_023014485.1. Taxonomy (NCBI): domain Eukaryota; kingdom Metazoa; phylum Arthropoda; class Malacostraca; order Isopoda; family Cirolanidae; genus Bathynomus; species Bathynomus jamesi. The sequence goes on from JAJOZX010000266.1 coordinate 827,392, forward strand.
CCCCCTCAATTTCTGTTTTGCTGGATAGGTTTATTCAGGTTTCGACAAATTAATGAAATAATGTGTCGAGGTTTGACGAAGTTAAACATTTCGAAAACCTCCCATTCCACAAATCAGCGGTTCCCAAATTGTGGTCTAAGTAAAGCTGTACAAATGAAAATGAATCAGAGTTGCCAACCTCGGGTTTCCGAGCAAATCATGAAGAAGAACGGACTGCTTTCTCTGCATGGAACCATTTTGGTCTCCGGATTTCGTTCGAAGAGTTTTATATTTTCAAAGTATTTCAGCCTGAAGCAACGTATTAATCTTACTTTTATATACAATGATTAGGTTTTTATCCACTTTCAACATTTTTCACCTTCATTTAACCTAAAATATTTCTGACATACTTCTATATATTAAAATACTGTATATATTAAAAGGTTTCCGCTTATGCTCAAATTCCTTGGAATCATTTTTCTTTTTCCTTGTGGGTTTGCATCATTATTTATTTCACCTGTTTAATTGTGTATATATATATATATATATATATATATTATTGTTTTTTTGTGTGTGTGTGTGTGTGTGTGTGTGTGTGTGTGTGTGTGTGTGTATTGAAGGCATACACTTATCCACTGCCTTTAACTTCTTTTCGTGGTTATGAATGATCAAAGTTTATATTAGTGCATTTGCTATGCCTCAAACATCGATTAATTATCGATTATCGTAAACGAGTGTTGTAATGCCTTCGGTTCTTACAACGTATTCCCGACTTTACTTCCTATAATTTAGTTCCTGTTTTACTCCTTATCTATTCATATACTCTGAAATGAGCATCGGGAACGTGGTAAAATGAGTAAAATAATTGACGGTATGGTGTTTCGCCGTATACCGGTCCACTTCGAGAAACTATATATATAAAATTAGTGGTGGGCCGGATATCCGCATCCGCATCGGTTTTTAACATCCGCATCCGCACTTCTGACTGCGGATATTACCTCTAATAAATTATGCAATTTACAATTAAATTAGCTTATAAAGTAGCTTATAAGGCCCAGTCATGCACATTTCATGTAAAGTATTATAATTATTAATAAACAAACAAATATATAAACCTCAAAATATAAATACGTGGTAACACAAAAAATTGAATGAAACTTGTTTCATTGAATTTTCTGTGGCTGAAACTCGAGAAAGTTATTATTTTTTATCATAATGAAAACATTAATATTAATTTTAATTCTTATGCATTGCCTGCCATAATAGTAATATCACGAAATTTGAAAAATTATGTCATATATTCATAATTCATTCTATATTATATTGATAGATTAACTAAATATCCGCATCCGCATCCGCGGATATTGAAATTAAAGATCTGCATCCGCAGATGTTGAAAAACTGACATCCGGTCCACCATTAATATATATATATATATATATATATATATATACACATATGTGTGTGTGTGTGTGTGTGTGGAATGAATTTCACAATTAAACACATGAAATAAATAAATGATGCAAGTTCCAGCACTCTCTGTCCCCTGCCTAACATCCACCGCCCACAGGAATACTTCTCTGATCGATTGGTGTCAACAATCTCCTCCTTTGCTGCCATGCGAATTATACCATCCGCCAATTCAGATTACTAATAGACAAACTCTGAGAGTTTCAAATTAATAACCCCCCAAAAAATAGGTATTGAAATTGATGAAGAAATTATTTTTCAAATATCAACTAAATAAACTTCTTAGATTTTAAGTGATGAAGAATTTAAAAAATGTGTTTTAGTTGGTTTGTTTCTTCACACTCCATTACAAAATTCTTTAAATCAAATAAATCTTAATGAATATTTTTTCCATTAACATGCGAATGAATGCGTTTCGCAAAACAGTTTTTTTAGTGAAGCCTCCTTCCCTCTAAACAGGTCATCGAAATCTCTTATTAAAAAAACAAAGATTAGTATATAACAATCCCGTTAGTTCTCCTTCGCTTAAAGACTATATAAACAAAAGGGGAAAAAACGCGCAATATCAAATAAATTCATTACAAGCACAAACTTTTGGTCTATACGAAGATCGTCGTCGTCATCAGGTTCAAATTTCATTAGTTTGCGCTGCTTTTAATAAACCCCTTTTCTTATTATGGCTTTATTACCTTAATTTAACTTGATAACGTAATTGATAACATTGATAACATTACCATAACATAACATTAACAAAACATAACATTAACGAAACAAAATACTCAAACAACAGACTTTCCCATCTTAGAATCTCTCTACATTTAACGTTGATAACACTATCGGTAGCTGAAATAATGAAAACAAATTGAATTTGATAAACCGTATTTGCTGCTACATTTTCTTTGAAAGCCGTAAAAGGTAAAAAAAAGCCTGAGGGCCAAAAATGCTAAAATGTATCATACTCGCATGTTTGTCTGCCATTTAAGTCCTTTTATTTATTCGATTAAGTTTAACGCACTCTATATTTTATCAATAAAAGTTAATAAAATTTGTTGGTGAAATACTTTATTTATCATTTGAATTTGAATTAAAAAAAAATACCTGAAAATTTGCTAAACTTTATTACAGGAAAAAAAAATCTTTGGGATTTTAATAATTTTTGAGTGATACCTAATATTTCATCTATCTATCTATCTATCTATCTCTATATATATATATATATATATATATATATCTATATATATATATATATATATATATATATATATATATATGGGATGAATTTCGCAATTAAACACGTGAAATGAAGGGACTAGTATATTTCATGGACTGCTCTCGATTTTCCTACAAAATTGCAAACAAGGGCAGTCGATGACCCTGATTTTGTTTCTGCAATCGGTTTTTTTGAGAAACCTAACCTAACCTAACCTGACCTAACCTAACCTAACCTAGAAAAATGTATACTAGAAAAATGTATTTTTGACTAAAAAAGTGCATAACTTAACATGTTATTACAACTTAACATGTTATTACATTATCATTTGTATAATTTAGGTCTCGGGGGTACGGGGCGGAGCCCCCGTAAAGATCACGCATCACGAATTGATCGGTATAGGGTTCACTTTGTGATGCGTGATCTTTACGGGGCGGAGCCCCCGTACCCCGGAGAGCTAAATTATACAAATGATAATGTAATAACATGTTAAGTTATGCACTTTTTTAGTTAAAAATACATTTTTCTAGTACAGTATACATTTTTCTAGGTTAGGTTAGGTCAGGTTAGGTTAGGTTAGGTTAGGTTTCTCAAAAAAACCGTTTGCAGAAACAAAATCAGGGTCATCGACTGCCCTTGTTTGCAACTTTGTAGGAAAATCGAGAGCAGTCCATGAAACATACTAGGTCCGAAATGAATGAAGAATGCAAACTCACAAGGAAAAAGAAAAATGATTCCAAGGCCTTTCGTGTATTCAGAAGTACATTCCTATTCATTCCCTGACGAGGTGTACTTCTGAATACACGAAAGGCCTTAGAATCTTTTTCTTTTTCCTTGTAGGTTTGTATCATATATATATATATTATTTCGATTTTTTTTTCATGTAACATCTGTGCAGTGGAAACAAAGCCGTTAATTGAGTTTACGAACTCATAAATAGCAGTCAGATGTGGAAAGAGAAACAGCTATGTTTCATAGAAAAATATTGGATTAATTTAAAATAAAAAGTGAATTTTTTTGATTTGGTGGTCGTGTTCTTGTTGGTCAAATAAAAAAAAAAATTAAAAAAAAATAAAAAAATATATATATATATATATATATTGGTAAAATGTGAGATTTTACACATCCACGGATGCGGATGCGGATGTGCAGCATTAACAGATTTTTACCACTGTACTATCATCCCTATTTTCGATTAATCATAAAAATGTAAAGGGTTAAGTAAATGTGAAGTCAGTAAACCGAGACCAAATAATGTAATAAATTAACGAGTTTTAGCCACACTTTTACTGCCAAGTGTGTTACCAGGATGCGGGACGAAGACCCAACTCGTTATGCATTCCACCAACCACTTTCCCCAACCTCCGCCCGTTTGGAAGTGGTCACTATTCACTACTCAACTCGTACTCTTTTATCTTATTCTTTATCTCTGATTTCAAAGATTGGAAGGTTGTACTTCAAAAATAGAAGTTTTTCTGCTTTGTCTCCTGTCAGCCTATTTCTCTTTTTATCATAGATTGTTCCAGCCCTTTGTTGGTGATTGGTGGCATATCTAATTTAATGGAATAAAACATTCGCAGACATCCGCATAGCTAAGTGCGGATGCGGACGCGGATGTCACATACATCACTAATATATATAATATATTATATATATATATATATATATATACAACGGCGAAGCCAGAAATTTCTAATGGGGGTTACACATGAAATATTCAACAAATTTCAATTATATATATGTAAACTACGGTGATGAATTCATTCATTTTAAATTAGCATTTGAATAAAAAAAAAGACTGCAAATGTGTATGTTGTTGAACAAATAATACTTTGTTGTGTATTTATCCCGTTTTTTTATTCCTGTAATTTTGTAATGTACTATGTATTTATTATGGGTTAACACAATGTTCCGACGTTAACTAAGTAGTTTCTGCTATACTCTGCACTATACGTGGTATACAAACTAGCGTCTTCCAAGTTCCAAGTTCACCCTGTAATATCGAGCATACAACCTACGAGTATGTGCACCTCTGAATTCATTCGCTTCGTCCATCTAGTTTCTAATTAAGTAATTCGAACTTAATTTTAAAAGTAATTGATCGTCATCGTAATGGACCGTGAATAAATGTTTGCTATTATTTTGTTATACTCCTACGGTCCTCGGGGTGTGTGGGGGTTCTAACCTCTCCCCCCCCCAGTGGCTACGCCAATGTGTGTGTATATATATATATGTATTTTTGATGGCTTCTAACAATTGTTCAGAGTCGACCTGTGTTCGATCCCTCTGTAACATCTAGCCTCATTTGGGGATTTGTTGCAGGAGAGAGTTGCTTCCACCTTTCATCCTACCCTCATAGCCAGCTACGCATGGCTGGTTAGGGACTTTACCCAGGAACCTGTTGAGTTGGTATTTGAAGGTAACTAGGTGCGTCTGATGGAGATTCCTCAATCCTTTTGACAGCCTGTTAAAGAGTTTTGGGCCTTGTATTCTGAGAGTATTTTCCATCTTCGTTGTCATGGCACCATTGTGAGTGTCTTTAATATCTGCATCTCTGTCTGCAATGAGAGAGAGAGAGAGAGAGAGAGACATATAACAAAGTATTTGGATGTAGTGTACTGTATGGAACTTGTTTAACATGATGGAGGATACTTACAGCTTTTCGTGGAGTCTGGACTACTACCCCAACAAGGGAGACAAAGAGAAGCATCTTAATCAGAAATCCGACCCGAGACTCGATCCCGGGACCTTCAGACTAACAGCCGCCACTCAACCATTATATAAGACATCCTATTGTGGGTAGGGCCGCCTACCAATATTATGAGTACCCTTGACCATTCCGACGACCTTGAATATTTGTGTCTTGTAGAATCGAAATATCTTTCAATTCCAACTTATTCGATCTTTCGTTTTCATACGTGAACGTATGAACATTGATTGATTGAGTGATTGATTGAAAGACTGAGCGGTTTCGAAGTATTGCCACAAAGTCAAAGATACTGAAAATTTTCAGCAAAATGACCTTTAAATGAAGGATGGCGAAATTACATATTGCGAATTCCTATACAGTTGATTACCCGCTCGAATCAACAAACTGTTGAGTTGAACAATAGAAAAAAGATCTTCCGAGGAAGCAATCAGCCAAATTATTTCACCCACTATAAAACTTTTCCTTCAAGTAAATGCAACTCCTAAACTTAACGAGAGTTTTTCGAAAGTCGGAAATACTTCATTCGCTAAATCTATCTTTCGATCTGAAATGAATTGACCTAAAATTAAAAAGTAACTTTTGACTGGTGACTCTCATTATTTGGCCAGACTCTATCTATCTATCTATCTATCTATCTATCTATTGTCATAACACCGCTTCCCGTTGATCAGCGAAATTAAGGGACCTTGGGTTGGATAGTATAGTTAGATGGGAGACCGTCCTTTGCGTGTTTCGGATCCCACGTAAACAACCCCATTATACTGTATATATATATATATATATATATATACCACACAGTGATGCGACGTGTTTTTTATAGGTTCGAATTTTTTTGCAAACAAAAAAACCCTTTTTTGTTTTTGCTTTTGTAAATATCGGTAAAAAATATTGTATTATTATTAAAAATATAAACGTAAAGTAATTAAATCATCTAAAAAAAAACCCTTTTCACACATTTTAGAATTCCATCAACTCTTACTGTGAATATACATACTTTAACCGGTTTTAGACCAGTGTGACCATATGGTCACATACAGTTTTCTTTAGATTAAGGATAACTATTAAAAACTAATTCGGGTCATAATGGGTTAATTATCTCATTTACTAAAAAAAATTGGTACTTTGCTAATAGTAAAATGTTAAGTACAGTAATTACTGTTGCATATTGCGTATATGTACAGTAGATTGTACAATTAATTTCACTACAGAAATTTGTTAATTACGTGTCAGTACTTTGATATAGCCTACCGATTTATACTCGGGATTTTGAACATGGAACACTTTCCTGTCCCCAATTACAAGTATCGCGTCATCTTTTGCGAATGACAAAGAAATTTGCAAGTAAATCACTTTTGAAGAATATATATAAAAAATTACAACAAAATAATATAAATTGAAGCGAGTTGAAAAAAAAATAACTCTGAATGTAATGATGGTAAATTCCAAGTTCTTAGATGTGACAGTAACACAGAAATACAAGAGGAAAACTATGAAACAAACTGATACACATTGCATCGAAGTCAAAATTCTACGAATAATAATGCCAACAGACGGCAGCATTCAGAAAACAACCATTACAACATTAAAAAATTGCCATATTGACAAAATAAGTATTGAGAATCGTATGAAGGGGTTTCCATAAAAGAAGAAGAGCACGCATCATTCTCAAATTATGAAAGAATTTTGTTTTCAACCGTAAAAATGAATGCTACTTCGTTCTTACAAGTCTGCATTGAAAACGAGATATCACGAAAACTGAAGCTCTACAAAGAACGTTTGGGTCTTAAGTAAGAGAAACCAAACGTGACGATTACTGATCACATTTGAAATCTTTAAAATTGTATTCGCGATACATGATATTGTATGTATGGAAAATCCTTGGAAGATCACTTCCTAACTGTAAAAATGAAAAAAAAAATTGCGATGACTGCGCAGGAAGATTGTGCAGACAGCGGGCCAAGGAGTTTTGAGAACGAAAATGGCATACTCACTTGGCAAATGAGGTCCAAAAGTATTTAATATCCTAACGAAAGAACTGCATAATCAACGAACATTAAAAAATCGTCTTCCCAACACTCGTAAGCCAAGTCCCTGACCAGCCATACGCGGCAGGTTACGATAGCAGGATGAGAGTAGGAAACTACTTTCTCTTTTATAATATCTCACAAATGAACAGGGATGCTGCAGAAGGGTCGATTGCAGTCTGATCCTGAACATTTGCTCGAACACTATATATAAAGAAATTATGGGGGATCACTTTTCTTAATATATCTTATAAAACAAATGATAGATAGAAGCCTCGTGATTCCGATTATATTTTTGAACGGGTTGAATTTAGTTACATTAAAATTTAGAATAAAATTATCGTACGTTTCAAAACATTAGAACGCGTAGCTACCAAAAATATTTATATTATTCTTTTACAGTTTTATTATTAAAGAATATAAAAAAATGCACATTTAGAAATAAAAAAAGGAGAAATACATTTTGATTGTAATATATATATATTTAATAGTACAAAACGCTTATCCTGGAAATACTCAACACTCTACAGTATATATTAAACAGTAAATAGCATCTTATATACGTATATTATAAGATCGATATATATTATTAAACACGCTTAATTGGTTCGGCTTGGATTAATTAAATTTTTCATTGCTCGTCTTGGATTTACATTGAGAAAGTTAACTGTGCATTATTAATTAATTTCATTGAATTTCAATTCCACCATTTGTCCCAAGAGAGCGAATGAGTTTTGTTTAAATATTAGCTAATTCAATCGATCTTTGAACTAAAAACGCGCAACGCGAATTAAAAGCGTTATATAAGATTAAATTTTCACAATAGTTCATTTAGCCGCATCATCTAAAGGATGTAGAAGAGAAGGGAGCTTGGCACCTGAGATGCTTTTATTGATTTTTGTTACGTCATCGAGGATTGCCAGATGTATCTTGGAAAATTATTTCTCTTTTAGGGTGGTATAAGTGATAATTATTTTCCTATTGTTAATTCTCGCTATTCTTTATAATATGTATATTTATATACTTAGACATTAAGAAATAATAATAATATTAATAATAATAATAATAATAATAATAATATGATTAACTCTTCATAGACGTAATAATAGGAAGACAAACAATTATGCGCATTACCTTAACAGGTAAAGAATATTATATTTAAATTACTTTCAAACTATCGAAATTACTCCGAAATTTCTAGAATAATTAAATTTTAGTTTTTAAAAAGGTAACTTTGAAAAAAATTATTTTTAAGTTTAAAGAGACGCGACGTTCCAAAGTCATTATTTTTGTTTAAATATTTTAAAACTTGAAGTTTTTAATGTCCCTGTGTGTGTGTGTGTGTGTGTGTGATGAATTCTATGAACCATTTTCCTGAGTAAAAGATTAAAAGGGAATTTATAGGTAGGCACCCGTACATCCTAAGTGCGAAGCCGGCCAACATATGAAGTAGGTTGAGTTGGAAACCAGTCTTACTCGATTGAATTCCAATCCAACTTCATTTTATCGACAAAAATTTCATCAAAAACCGTTATTAATTAACCTGACTGAACCAAACGTAACTTAAAATGACCTAAATGGGTTTACCCCAACCTATCCTACGCTAATCTAATCTTACCCTCAGGGCACTTTTCAACAGAATATCCCGTCGTCAATGAACTATACAGTTCCAAAAAAGTTTGCCTAAACAAAATTTAAAAATAAAAATTCGTAGAGAAATAACCTTATGCCACGCCTTCGATTTTTGATGATTGGTTACGAAATACACTAGTTTTCGGAGACACGCCCCATATTCCATCAAAGAAAAAAGCTGTTCTAATTCTCTATGACCTCCATATTTAATACTATGAAGGCGTATATATATATATATATTCTGTCAGTTTGGGTGCATTAGATGAGACGGAAGTTGCAATTGCAAGTTCATGTTCGAGGATGAACCCCTTCTCTATCTTTGAAACATTGTAATTTTGCAAACTAGGGAAGTTTGCAAAATAACCAACACTCCTCTCCCTCAAGTTTCCCCAGACACCTTTTCCCGTTTTTCCTCAATCCATAATTACCTTAGTTGTTATCATAGCAAACAACAACAACAACAACAACAACAACAACAACAGAAGAAGAAGAAGAAGAAGAAGAAGAAGAAGAAATGAGAAATGCTTACAAACGATCACTTTCGGAGCTAAGGAATAGTCCTAAGTTTAAAAATAGACTAGTCATACGACGGCACGTAATTGAGTTTCAGTGTTAATAATGGTGTTCACAAAACAAAAGTATGTATTGTTGAAGCTTATTTGGCTCAAAATCCTTCAAACATTGTCAAGCAAAGTTTGCACGTAAATTTGGAAATGTGGAAGCACCCCTCCAAAGAAGCACAATTTCTCAACTAGTAGAACGATTTCAGGAGACTGGTTCGTTTGATCAGTGATTCCCAAACTGTGGTAGGCGTACCGCTAATGGGTACACGGAGCTCTGTTAGCCGTTAGGTGGTACGCAAGAGGGCTATAACTAAGGGGCCGTTCAAAAATTATGTAACGCTATTTTTGCTACATAAAACTTGACACCCCCACGGCCCACTCCCTTGTAACGTTCCGTAACGTTAGACAAGACATCCACTAAGATGTTATGTAACCCCTAATAGGGGATGTCTGATGTAGCGTTGTTTCGGAACGTTATAAAGGGGTGGGGGGGGTCAAATTTTAGTAAAACTAGCGTTACGTAATTTTTGAACGGCCACTAAATACACATCTTGCTAATTGATAAATACTTTCATGATATGGTTTTCAAAAGTAATATTAAGTTGCAAATGAATGACTGGCAATTTTTTTGATTGCGGTTTGCATGATCTTCAATTTGCCGTTCAAGTAGATTTCAAACAATTTAACGATAACGTGCAAGGCCAAAATCAAGATTTTGATTCAGTGCAAAATTAATGTCGATGAATATCATTAGAATAAAGATAACTTTTTAGATAATGCTGAAAATTCAAAATTGACACTACAGTCCGGTACTTTTCCGTTATACCCCAACAATTTCTTCTTTCCCGGTTACGTCAACTGTACGCCTTTAACAGTTGGTTAGGTTAAGTCGTGATATTTTCGTTAAAACTAACAAATATTTTAACGAATGTTTTAACGAAAATATTACGACTTAACCTAACCAACTGTCAAGGGTGTACAGTTGACCTAACCGGGAAAGAAGAAATTGCGGGTATAACGGAAAAGTACCTACAGTCTTCTCCATACGGCTTTGGTTAGGTAGTACAACCTTTCTTCCTTAATGGTGGTCTTAGAAAAGCATGGTGGCAAAAGTGGTACGTCGATCTGAAAAGGTTGGGAACCCCCGCTTTAGATGGTAGAAAAACAAACGAGGGACACTCGAATCTGGTTACTACGGTATATTGGACGATTTATAGAAACAGCTTACACGTTCACCAAGGAAATCTTTCTAGATAATGCTGTATTAATTAAAGTTTTCGTATGAGACAAATGGGATAAAACGGAGACAAACGAAACGTTTTGGTCGTTATGTGTAAATAACTATTGTGAGATCTTATTTCCGTATTATTTAACTTTATTTTTACTATATGCTTATACTTTCCTAAATGATTAATTTTTCTAGTATTGTAAAAATTATTTCACTAATTTACTAATTATTAAGAGATTTTATAACACTTTAAAACCTAGGGTTATTTTCGTTATGTTTTCAAGTTTATTAATTCTTTTCTCATCTTTTTCAGATAATGTGAATTTTGTTGGTTAAAACCTAAATGGTCTGATTATTTGAATGCATTTGATTAACGTTACAATTATAACAATTATTATTATCATCATCATCATCATCATCATTATTATTATTATCATGATTATTATTATTTAGCAGATTAGTTGTGGTTAACTAGATGTGACTTCGTGCATCTTGGAAAATGAAACGACATTATCCATCAGGAGCTGAAAAACGGAAAAAGAAAAATAGAGGAGGAGAAGCTTTCCAGTAGCACAGGTGAGATGTGCCACTTGTATATTCTTATGATTACAGTTCAGGCAACTAGGTTAGGTAGACCATCAAACTAGGCAAGTGCTCAGGAATCGTGTAGAGTAAGCTAGTCTCTGTAATATTTATAATATTTCGAAATGTGAAATTTAATGATCACATCACCTCAAATTCTGTTCACACAGATCAATTATTAAACAAGATAAGAAAGAGTATTTTAGCAAAAATTAACAGCATATGTAATGTTATGTTCTCAGGAGCACTACTGAAATATTTGGAAAAGCCATCCTCAGCAAAGCCTGATGAGCATCATGAGCCAACAGCAGGACCACCCTCTATGCAACCTCAAACACCAGTAGAAGTAGAGCCTGATGAACCAACAAGTGGCCCATCTTCTGTTTAGCTTCAAACACCACACACAGGCATTTCTGTGTGGAGGCTGTGCTGAAGGAGAAGAGGCTCAGATCCACAAAAAAACATTTTGCTTACGAAGTTCCTGACGAACCATTTACAGAAGCCTTAAAGAGGCTGGAAGTCAAACTTTTCAATGTGGTGGTGGATTGTGCCATCGGGTCAATAAATGAGAGATTCAAACATTAGATGATGCGAGCGACATATTTGGGGTTCTCCTAAACTTCACCACAATGAACAAGGAAGACTTGTCCTGCAAGTTTGAAAAGCTCTCTAAGATACTGAGCTCTGGAGCTGACTCTGACATTGATGGAAGAGAACTGGCCCTCGAAATTAAGAACTTGCCGACTTTACCTTCACACAACATGACTGCATTGGAGCTTCTCTCCTTCATTCATCAGAAGCAACTGGAGGAACTATACCCCAATCTCTGGGTTGCACTAAGAATTGCCTGCACTCTACCTGTGACAGTAGCGTCAGCCGAGAGGAGCTTCTCTAAGATGAAACTAATCAAGAACTACCTCAGATCATCAATGGGGCAGGATCGCCTCAGTGGCCTTGGCATCATAAGCATCAACCAGGACGTTGGCAGGGAGATTTCATATGATGATGTTATTGATGATTTCGCCCAGAAAAAATATAGGAGGCAAAAATTTTGAAGATACAAACTGTTCTGTATAACTGTTAGCTATTACACGATTGTATCGTAGAGTTAGTAATTGTTTGGTAGTTGATAATTGCATTATTTTTTTATACATAGTTCTGTGTCATCTATTCTAAATAATGTATAAGCTAATTTTCAGGAATTTCATGAAGAGTATTTTTTCTGTTTGTCTTCTGAAAGTACATATTTGTTGTTTTGGACATAAATGTTCATTAAAATTGTTTCATAATTGTTTTTATTGACACAGCCATTTTTGTATGTGTGTGCTGAGGTGATGTAGTAAGGCGTGAGTTGGTGGATGGAGGGGTGGGGCCTCAAATGGGTATACTGCTTAGGGCCCCCTAATGGCTAGAAACGGCCCTGCATAGAACCTACAGGAAACTTCAATTTTATCCCTATCGTGTCCGAGTCGTCGATGAGTTGAAGTGGCCAGACAAGGAAAAGAGGTTGCAGCAGATTTACTGCCACTGGTTTAAGCACTTTATTCTCTCATATCCTCTTAACTCCTCTAACTTTTAACCTGAATGGCATCTCGTATTCTAATAATTAATAATCTTTAATATTGTTGTATAATATTATATAATATTGGGCTGGCAATATTTACATGATACCGGAATGACATCCTAAATCCACGCACCCACCCACCCTCTATTCGCGCCTGATTCCCGCACTGTAGCGACGAATGAAGATCATCATGTGGAAGTGTTCTAAACTTGGACATTTCGGAAATGCGAGCAACCTTATATATTTTGTATATATCGAATAATAAGAAAAATATGACCAATTATTTTTTGCTCCATTATTTCTCGGACATCCATTTCGTTCATAAATTTTCTTCGTTGGTCTTTTTTTCAGCGTTTGCATGGCCGTTTTGTTCCAGTCTCGTCAATTCTGTCTGTTCAAGTTTAAATTAATTGCGGTGCATTCGATCTGATTGTAGCCTCGCCAGTTTAACGCGCCTAAAACTAATTTGATTTAACCTTACTAACCTAAACTGGAATTTTGTGACTTAATCTAATCTTGAAGTTCTGTCCGATTCATTACGTTCGATTTAACTCCAAGCATATGTGATGATGGAATTGTTTAACTTCCTTCGCAACATCTATGATCATATGACGGAGGGAACCAACATATTTACGTGGGATTCGAACCACGGGTCGCTAAATAATTTAAACCAAGAGGACGATCTCCCACCCAACTACTACTACCCAGATCCAATGTCGCTTAACTTCTCTGATCAACGGGAAGTTAACTCCAGCAGATTCGACTCGTTTTTGGTTTGACTATTTCACCTTTAGTTTTAGGATTCGCCTTTATTTCATTTGACGTTGTTTACTGTCACCGCGAAGCCTGGACTGCGTGAATAAGGAATAGAATCTTGTTCTGTGTCCGTCGTTTTTCGCTGTCTTCACTTTTAATTCTGAAATCCAAAAATAAATTCAAAAATAGTTTACGAATCCTAAAAAAATTTTTAGTAGAGTTCAGTGGTTTTTTGGGTTTTTTTTTTGGTTACAATGATTTTTCTTTCTAACAAATTAAGATAAATGCGTGAAAACAAATGATGCGAACTTTAGTAATTCGATGAGTGGTGAATTGCTTGGAATTTCAACGTTTGAATCAAGTGTAGAAATTCCAGTGTTGTCCCATTTTACAGAGAATCTCATTAAGTTTTTTCTGATACCAAGTTTTGACAAGTTTTTTAGAAATTCCAGTGTGTCCGAACATTATCTGTACAATTCATCTTTTATAAAATTCTTGATAACACACGTAAATTCTTAAACAAGATTATTTAGAATCTGTATTTTCAAAAGTTTCTTTTATTAAAGTAACGTTGTTACAAACATTCGATATGTGCACCATTAGTGATTCGCAAAACATCCAATCGATACTCCAAATGTTGCCATGTACGCTGCAGCATATCCACATCAATTCGCTCAATAGCAGCTGTGATTCTTGCTTTTAAATCATCAATGTCTGTCACCCGCGTACATTTCTAAAAAATTTGTCAAAACGTGGTATCAGAAAAAACTTAATGAGATTCTCTGTAAAGTGGGACAACACTGGAATTTCTACACTTCATGGTTGACTTTTAATAACAGCCAAAAATTGTACAGATAATTCTCGGACACCCTGTATATATATATATATATATTTAACGTTACTACAATTTAATTCTTTTTATGAGAGAAAATCTTAAATCTCAGGCGATGAATGGAATTTTAAATTAGCAATGAAATTATTTTTATGTCTGCTCTCGTAACGGAGTGGAAATTGTTACAAAGTTCCTTGGCGACTGTGGCCTATATATATATATATATAACGTAAAGAACGACGCTTGTATAGGAGATATTCCGCGCAAGACGAGAAAGAGAAAACAACAAATGAAAAAATGAAGTACCACCTGGGAACCGAACCCGGGATCTTCCGATTGCCGGTCAGACGCGATACCACTACACAATGGACTTCACTCTTCCAAATGCCGTAATTCCTCTACATACTCGCAGAAACCAATGCCCCAAGGGGGCACCTCCCGCATGCCGTAACATTATATACATTCAACTGCAAAGAACACG
Organism: Bathynomus jamesi; assembly: GCA_023014485.1. Lineage (NCBI taxonomy): Eukaryota > Metazoa > Arthropoda > Malacostraca > Isopoda > Cirolanidae > Bathynomus > Bathynomus jamesi. The sequence continues at coordinate 842,423 of JAJOZX010000266.1, forward strand.
CAGTATAAATAACGTAAAGAACGACGCTTGTATAGGAGATATTCCGCGCAAGACGAGAAAGAGAAAACAACAAATGAA
>JAJOZX010000266.1:845000-885000 GCA_023014485.1 Bathynomus jamesi
GAAGGAGAAGTGTGCGTTTGAGAGCATGCTGGATTGCGCACAGTGTAGATGAGGCACGGAAAAAGATCAACTAAAGAGGACAGTGACAGGAGAAACGGGAGTTCCAACACTCCGTCTCCTGCCTAATGTTCCCCATGGACTACTTCCTTGGTCGATTAGTGTCTACACTCTCCTCCATATATATATATATTATCCACTGCCTTCAACTTCTTTTCGTGGTTATGAATGATCAAAGTTTATATTAGCGCATTTGCTGTGCCTCAAAAATCGATTATCGATTATTGTAAACAAGTGTTGTATTGCCTTCCGTTCTTATAATTTATTCCCAATTTTACTTCCTATAATTTAGTTCCTGTTTTACTCCTTATCTATTCATATACTGTACTCTGAAATAACTGACGGTATGGTGTTTCGCTATATATGTATATACATTCCACTTCTCTTCATAATGATGCTAACTGACATAGATGAGGACGTTACCAGAGACAGCAGAGTAACATCCTATGCCGATGACACAAAGATCAATAGAAAAATAAGAAACCCAGAGGATATAGGATCTCTACAAACAAACATGAGCAGAATCTACAAGTGGACGGAAGACAACAATATGAAGTTTAACACTGAGAAATTTCGGCTGTTATGGTACGGAAAAAGGGAGGACCTAAAATCCATGGAATACTATACCCAAAATGGACAGGAAACTTAGAGAAATTCTAAAGCAAAGGATTTAGGAGTTGTAGTGGCTAATAATGCAAAATTTGAAACACAAAATAAGATAGCAGTAAACAGAGCAAAGAGAACAACTGAGCAGATACTGAGAACCTTTCTTTAAACGAAGGGATAGGAATATAATGATTCCTCTACTGAAAACATTGATCATACCCAAGTTGGAATACTGCTTGGTCCTAACATGCCCATATAAAAAGAAGACATTAGACAGCTAGAAGGGATTCAGAGAAGCTTCACAGCCAAGATCAATGGGCGCAAAGAACTAAATTACTGGGAAAAGTTAAGCGAATTAAACCTATATTTACTGGAAAGGAGAAGAGAAATACACCATTATTTACACTTGGAAAATAGTGGAGAAATTAGTCCGTAATCTTACTCTGAACCTTATAACCCCCAAAACAACAGTGGAAAGTGGAAAAGGAATACTGTGTCGTGCTCCCAAATTAAAGGCTAGACAGGGAACATCCTTAACCCTGAAAGAAAACAGTTTTGTTGTGAGAGGACCAAGACTGTTTAATCAGCTGCCCAAAGAACTAAGGAACACGAGCGATGTTGCGGTGGACATCTTCAAAAAGAAGATTAGACGCTTGGCTCAGGACAATCCCCGATGAGTCGGGCGTACCTGGCTATGTGAGGTGGAGAGTACAAGAAACCAGGTCAACTCCTTCGTGAAGTGAGGAATCATCGCACGGAACATTTGATTATATATATATATATATATATATATATATATATATATATATACACACACAGTGGTGTAGTGCTAAATAAAGAAGTGAGGGAACGCATTTTGAAAGTGTTACTCAGATGCGGGGGGACAATGGCGAGCGCCGCGAGCCCATACAGCTGGGGGTCCGGGGGCACTATAAGCCCCCGGGAAATCTTTTGAAATCTGATCAATTTCAGGGATATTTGAGGTCATATGCACTGGATATTAGGATATATTCCAAGGTTGAAGATGCAGTATTTCCAGTGTCATTAGATATACGACATCCTACGATCAATAAAAATAGCTAACAACTGGAATGATTAACTAAAAAAAAGTTAACAACTGGTACGCCGTGGTGACTGTTTCACCAGATCTTTATAGGCTAGCATTGCCTCAGTCGAAGCTAAAAGAAATGAAGCAGTTAATGATTCTTTCTCATATTTCTTCTAGGGTGGAATTAAAATTTCATGACGTTAGAGATTTGTAAGTTCGGATTTATTTGAAATAGTGAGGGAACGCCGTTCCGTCTACCAAAAAAGTAAGGGAACGCCGTTCCCGCGCGTTCCCACAGCACTACACCACTGTGTGTGTATATTATATATATATATATATATATAGAGAGAGAGAGAGAGAGAGAGAGAGAGGCGTTTTTATAGGGTAGGCAGGGTAGGCTTTGCCGGACCATTAATTTTGTCAAACTTTAGAAGCATAAATATATCAATATAAATTAGCGCAATTAGACAAAATCTGTCGATCGCGCCCTCTTAATCCAATATCATATGATTTCTTGTTGTCATATTAGCTATTACAACCTAAAACGCTCTGCCTACCTTGAATGTACAATATAAATTCAATAGTGTGGCGGATTTGATATATGCCATTTTTAATACGGAGTAAATGTACATATAGTCAGCGCGCGGACTTTCTTACTAAAGTAGTGGGTTGGGGTTAAAGGAAGAAGATTGATAGGCGAATGGTGTATGACGTCACAATGGGATTTTGGGGGGGGGGGGGGGGGTGCGCGAATATACAAATCACTTAGTCTTTAGTATGAATGAAAAATTGCAATGCATTGGAATCTCAACTGCGGTAAGTACCCTTATATACATATATAGTTATAATTATATACGTTTATTGAAATTATATATATACAGGGTGTCCCAAAAAAACTATATACTCTTTATAGCATCATATATTTTATAATTTAAAAAAACCCAAACAATATATTGTTATAGCAATTGCCAATGATAGGTAAATTAGTAATCTAAGTGATCAAAATGTTATAGCGAGTTGTTTGCATATAAAATTTAATTAACTACGCCAAGTGCTCAAAATGTTCTCCGGCGGCATGAATGCACTTTTGAATGCGTCGACTAACTGATTCGCAGACATGGACTAATGTGGATGCTGTGATGGTCCCGGACTTTTCCCTAATTGCATCCTTAAGGTGTTCGAGTGTTGCAGGTCTTGTACCATAAACTGCATCCTTCAGGTAGCCCCACAAGTAAAAATCAAGTGGAGTCAAGTCCGATGAACGTGGAGGATACTCAACGCTTCCTCTTCGTCCTATCCAACGGTTAGGCAACGTTTCATCGAGGTACCTTCTGACATCACAATGATAATGAGGGGGGGCCTCCATCTTGCTGAAAGTAAAAGTCGTCGTTTCCAAACAACTTCCGAACTGCAGGTATAATTTCTGTCCGCAGCATGTCGAGATATGCGGCACCGGTAACTGTCCCATTAAAGAAAAATGGTCTAACCAAACCCCTGGATGATAAACCACACCATGCTGTTAATCCTAGTAAATTAACATGTTTATCCACATAAACGTGTGGATTATCAAGTGACCAGTACCTGCAGTTGTGTCGATTTACTGTGTCATTCAGCTTGAAGGTAGCTTCATCAGACCACACGATTTTGTTGGCAAACTGTACGTCTTCGGCTTCCATTGACTGAAACCATTCACAAAATTCGAGTCTGCGATCAGGGTCATCTTCAGTCATGGCGTGTAACAGACTTGGAATGTAGCTTTTCCATTTTGCCGACTTTAAAATCCGGTGAACACCTGATTTGCTGATTCCGGTCTCACGGGCGCATTGTCTAACTGATTTCTGTGGTGATCGATTAAATTTTTGCAACACTAAAACGGAGTTTTCATCACTCGCACTTGATTTGCGTCGTCCAGATCTTCGCTTGTGCATATCTTGAGCAGATCCCTCTGCCTCAAACTTGTCACGGATGCTTGTAATGGCGAGACGTGTCGGTGGCTTTGTACCAAATTCCCGGATCCATTGCCGCTGGACTTCGGACACATTCTCAAATTTCCAATACCATTTCAGAACACTTTTTCGTTGCTCCAGTGTTAAACGTTTACGCAACATGGGTTCTTTTGCTGAACTGAATAAAGTTGAATGCTGTAGAGTTTGTATCGTGGAATGAGTGCGTAGGCTAAGTCCGAAGCGAGCTAGTGAGTGACTAGACTACGTTCGGTCCATAGGCTTCGCCATTACAAGGCCTTTGATAAAACAAGGCCAGGCTTAGTCGACGCATTCAAAAGTGCATTCATGCCGCCGGAGAACATTTTGAGCACTTGGCGTAGTTAATTAAATTTTATATGCAAACAACTCGCTATAACATTTTGATCACTTAGATTACTAATTTACCTTTCATTGGCAATTGCTATAACAATATATTGTTTGTTTTTTTTAAATTATAAAATATATGATGCTATAAAGAGTATATAGTTTTTTTTGGGACACCCTGTATATATATATAATATTCTGCCTACCCAATGCACTATATATATATATATATATACATACTCGTGTATAGGTCGAGTTTTTAAGACTGAATTCTTAGGCAAAAATTAGGGGGTCGACCTGTATAAGGTAACATTTTCGTGGGGTTGAAATCCGTGCACGATGGGAGGGCTAGGAGCTACTGTTAGCTTCAGACATTAAAAATATTTACCCTTTAGTACCAGTAAACAATGAAAACATAAAATATGTACCAATTATTAAAATTACCAAGACACAATTGGAAATGGCTGTTACACAGTAGGTTATCAGCAACCTGTCTATACATGATGACGTGTTTAAGGTCACCTAGACGCAGTTGCCAGTTTCTAGTTTTTGGAAATGAGTTTTATATGCCATAAAATATGGTGCTTTATTACCCTAATTTGTTGTTCCACTACCCTCAACAACTGGGGTCGACCTACACACGAGGCATATGATAAATTAATGATTTCTTGGCCAAAAATCAAGGGTCGACCTATACACGAGATCGACCTATACTCGGGTGTATATACGGTGTATATATATATATATATATATATATATATATATATACAGAGTATATATATATATATATAATATATATATATATATATATATATATATATACAGTATATACACACCATATATATATATATATATATATATATATATATATATAGTTTCTTGAAGTAAGAGGGTATACGGCGAAACACCATCCTGTCAATTATTTTACTCATTTTACCACGTTCCCGACGCTCATTTCAGAGTATATGAATTGATAAGGAGTAAAACAGGAACTAAATTATAGGAAGTAAAGTCGGGAATACGTTGTAAGAACCGAAGGCATTACAACACTTGTTTACGATAATCGATAATCGATGTTTGAGGCATAGCAAATGCACTGATATAAACTTTGATCATTCATAACAACGAAAAGAAGTTAAAGGCAATGGATAAGTGTGTACCTTCAATATATAATTATATATACCGTATGTCCCACAAAAAAGTACACCCAACTTTAGATTGTACTAACTCCTCCAAAAATTGAGATATTTTGGATCTGTTTGTTTGATTTAATATAGCAAATTATTCTTTGTTAACGTTCAAATTTATTCATGTTTAAACGATTTAGTGTTTAAGCATCTGCTTTTAACTGAAGGGTACAACAAAATGGATTGCGCAAAATTGGTCAATGAAAAAATAATGTGTGTGCTATCGATGTAATGAAAAGACAAATACATAATAATAGATACTTTAACATAATTTTAATAAGATACAAAGCAGATTTTTCGGTGCTACTGTAGTATGCGGTCTACCTACGATTCGGCGGTCTACCTACGATTCGGCGGTCTACCTTTTAATTATAGCTTCTTATCTTCTTATTATTTTATTATTAGGTTAATTGTACGCCCTTGACGATTGGTTAGGTTAAGTCGTGATATTTTCGTTAAAACTAACGAAAATATCACGACTTAACCTAACCAATCATCAAGGGCGTACTGTAGTATGCGGTCTACCGTTAAGTATGCGGTAGTAGTATGTTTAACTTCTTTAATAATTCCTTAATTGTAAGTTAAATTATAATTCCTTTCAATTCATTTTCAATTCATTTTAAATATTTTGAACGGTAGACCGCATACTACAGTAGAAACTTAACGGTAGACCGCATACTACAGTAGAAACTTAACGGTAGACCGCATACTACAGTAGCACCGATTTTTCTTTATTCCTTATTGCAAAAGTTATGCTTAGTTTCGTTTTCTTTCAACATGACCGCCATTCCTATCGATACAAATCTGGAGTCGAGCTCTCATCTTCCCCATCACTCTTTTGATAAGATCTGGATTGTCTTTTAACAAGTTGATTTCAGCTGTGATGCGAGTCCTCAAATCATCTAAATTGATAAATTGTGATGCAAATACTCTATTTTTCAAATGACCCCATAAAAAGTAATCACACGGGGTCAAGTCAGGGCTTCTGGGAGGCCATTCAATGTCATGGCCTGTAGCAATTACTCTTTGGTGGAAGACTTCCTGCAAGCGTTCCTTCACAATAACTCTCCTGTGAGCAGGAGCTCCGTCTTGCACCCACCAAATACGATTAAATCGGTTTCCATAAGTAATACTATTTGTGGAAGGATTTCTCGGTCTATCATTTCTAGGTAAGCTTCACCATTTAGATTACCATCGTAAAAGACCGGGCCAATTAACGCTCCATTACCGCACAGTCCTACCCAGAGAGACAGTTTTTGTCTAGTTATTCTTTTCGTAGATATGATTGTCAGGTGGATGATTTTTTGGTGCATACTGACGGCAGATTTGTCTGTTCACTAGACCATTCATAAAAAAGGCCGCCTCATCTCCAACCACTAATTGTTCCGTGAATCTTTCTGGTTTTTCAAGAAACCACTGGGCAAATCTTAGGCGGCGAGGTAGATCTCCTTCAATGAGTTGATGTCGAATTTCCATTCTGTATGGGTACAAATTCAAATCCTCACGAACTATTCGATGAAATGACATGCGTGAGAGTTCTGTACCATTTCGCCTGGTGGACACTTTTGGATGTCTCTCTAATAAATGCCGAACATGCTGAATGTTCTCGTCTGTTCTTGCCGTCTTCGGATGGCCTGAACGTCCTTTGTTCAAATTGAGGACCGTTCCTTCTTTGTATTTCCGAACATTCTTCAAAATTGTATGTTTAGTCGGAGAAGCTCTATCGGGAAATTGCAGTTCGAAGGTATTCTGAACTTGTTTTAAGCTTTTAGTTTGCAGATAAGTTGTGACCATCAGAACGCGCTGCCTTCGTGTAAACTGCATGATAAGGGTTTCAAAGTTATTTATAAATTTAGTAATTCAGATTCCTCATTTATATGTATGACTCGTATCTTAGATACAAAAGTTCGAATTATTTAAAAAAAAATTTGCAATATCCTTCGACATAAAAAGTAGTACATTGGTTAAAGCAAGAGGAGCTATCTGGCTGGGAGAAATGATCATTCCGCGCAACCCATTTTGCTGTACCCTTCAGTTAAAAGCAGATGCTTAAACACTAAATCGTTTAAACATGAATAAATCTGAACGTTAACAAAGAATAATTTGGCATATTAAATCAAACAAACAGATCCAAAATTTCTCAATTTTTGGAGGAGTTAGTACAATCTAAAGTTGGGTGTACTTTTTGCGGGACATACTGTATATAAGGAGAGTGTAGACACTAATCGACCAGGGAAATACTCCGGGGGTGACGTTAGGCAGGAGGCAGGGAGTGCTAGAACTCCCATTTCTCCCGCCACTGTCATTCTTAGCTGATCTTATTCTTTGCCTCATCTACCTTGTGAGCAATCCAGCATGCTCTCAAATGCACACTTCTCCCTCTATTTTTCACTACACATACATGCATTTTACGCACCACACAATCTTTTCAAAATTTATGTGCAAAAAAAGGCATCGTAAACCTCGGAGACCTTGATTTTGGCACTCTGCTTCTTATATAAGGGGGGGGGGGGCATTTTGGCGGGCGCTCGCCGTAACCCTTCTTTCCGCATAAAAAAAAATTATTAGAGACAGAGAGAAAGAGAGAGAGAGAGTCAGTCGTATACGAAGTTTAATAAAGAGGAGAAAAACCAGCCGAAAGAATATTTAATAAATTACAGCGCTTTCAATATTTGGTGACACATGTTCACCCCCCCGTCTGTTCACTGCTACACAACCACCAAATTAAAATCAGAAAGTCTAAAAATGGTAATTAGTTAAAACAAAGTCAGATGTTGCAAAATTAAGATCAGAAAGTTTAAAACCTTAAATTTAGGAGTTTACAATCAACATAAATAAAGGTTACCTTAAAAATGAATGAATAAATCATAGCAAAAGAGAACCTAAAATAGTGAAGTAGAATGAAATAAAATAAAACGCACAAAATATGGAGTAAAACATTTAAATTAAAACTACGAATAACAGTTTAATAATTTTAGATTTAAAAATTTAAAAATTTTTTTCAAAGTTAATCACGGTATGAAACTGAGTCAGAACGATTGATAAAAATGGTTGAAGGTGGTTTTTACGAGGAACTCTGTTGGTGGGTTGTTGATAGGCATTTATCTTACACTGTTAAGATTATGGAATTGGGTGTATTCATTAATTAAGGTCAGGTTTTTCCTAAAAATACAAATGGTTTCCAGAAAAGAGGGGTCAGCTCTATTGATCCAGGCAATTATTTTGAAATCGTCGGATTTATGGGGGATGGTCAAGTTGGTGAGACTGAGGCCGAATGTTTGAATGAGAATGATTGGTTATTCTGTTGTTGGTTCGGCTACTTACTCCTTTGTCTTCGACAACGCGGATTTGGAGTTGGCGCTTGGTTAGGCCAACCTATATAAAGGACGACGTGCAATCGTCACAAATATATTCATAAACGAGTGACGATCAAAATGGGTCGGGAGTTTTGTCTTTTACTCTAAAGAAGGAATTGAGTCTACGGCTTATAGTGAAAATACATTTAATGTTAATTTGGGGATAATATTTTTACTAAGTTTATAGAAGTAGTTATGATATTATTATTTCCATAGACGAGAGTTTAAACTAAATCCTTTTCTTTTTACAAATAAAATTAGTTTATTAAAAAATTTCTCATTCAGAAATCTCTTAATTGTGTTCTACAGATCTACAGAAGCTAAGGCTAACAAAGACCCTAAGATCCACTCTAAGGTTAGCCCGAGAGAAAGGAAAGAGTAGGGTGTTAAGAGAAGAAAATAAGGGGTTAAGTAAGTAGCGACCCCTATCACTCATGGGTTAACATTCATTCAGAAAAGAGAAAAAAAGACTCACCATCATCATCCGCCGGCCACTGCCGACAAGTCAGAAAAATAGTCGGAGAGAATAGGAGAGGGGTGAAAGATGAAAAGAAGTAAAATAAGAACGCTTACAAACCATGCAAACACAGTCTTAACTCACTGTCATATCATGCAAACTACAAACATGCAAGAAAAGAGTGTTACAGACATGCAAATAAGGAGAGGATAAGAAAAAAAAAAGTAGGTAAAGTTAAACAAAAAGTGGGTTAGTTTACGCTACGAGCTACATCTACGTTCGTGTTAGTCAATTTTTTTTTTTTTTTTTTTAATAATTTTATTGCTGGCATCACACGCTGGCATGTCACAAGCTGGCATTAATCGTCAACGGACTCATCCTCGACCACCACCCCCAGAGCTCCTGTTGCTAATTGTTTTTTTTTATTTTAAACAACGTTAATATTTTTAAAATGTCTGTCAAGACGGTTCTTAAACATATTAACGCTAGTAGAGTTCACAACGGGCGCGGGAAGATTATTCCATTTATCAATTACTTTAAACGTAAAGAAGTTTTTAGCGATATTAGTAATGAAACGTCTGCCACGCAACTTAAATCCGTTATTACGAGTATTACTATTATCGAAAGTGAACAATTTGTCAAAATTTACGTTATCGATGTTATTAACGATTTTGAAAACTTCAATAAGCTCCCCCTTAATCTCCTAGTTTCGAGTGAATGCAAGTCTAACTCTTTTATTCTATCTTCATAAGGCTTGTTGCGCAATGACGGAATTAGTTTCGTGGCACGACGCTGAACCCTTTCTAACCTATCAATATCCTCACGCAAGTACGGGCACCAAAACTGAACGGCATATTCTAAATGAGGCCTGACTAGGGACTTGTAAAGGGGCAATATAATATCCTTCGATTTAAATTCGAAATTACGCGCTATAAAGCCTAACATCCTATTAGCTTTTGCGCAAGACTCCAGGCACTGGTTCCTAACCTTTAAATCCTTAGATACGCGTACGCCTAAATCTACTTCCTCGTCAACGCTCGCCAACTCCCTGTCATCCATCGTGTACGTGTAATTATTGTTACGAGAACCTATATGCAAAACTTTACATTTGTCTACGTTAAATTGCATCTGCCACTCATCTGTCCACTCCATAATCCTATTTACATCGTCTTGCAGCCTATTTCTATCGTCCTCGTTAACAACCTTACCGCCTATTTTAGTATCGTCCGCGAATTTTGACACGTTACTAGTCAATCCTACATCTATGTCGTTAATGTAAATGGATTAAGTTGTTAGGGAAACCGTTACTTTGTAGGAAACTCGGTTCAGTTTGGAGTTGATGGTAACTCAAATTTTGAAAGAGCGATTGAGAAGAGTAAGAATTACATCTTCTTTGTATTTATAAAAGTAAAACTATCAAATTTCATACCAAATCCAGTAAAAGTGAGTTTACGATAAATTATAACGATGTAACTGATGTAATATCAACACGGATATCTTTATGTCAAGGAAAGAAAGTTTGCGGTGTGATTCAGTCGCAAAAACTAAATTCACTATTAGTATGTTTAGAATTTAGATAATTACGGCCGTGATCATTGCGATCGAATTAATTAAACAAAAGGAATATGCCCTCTACAAAACGTCCTTAAACAAGTGGTCTAAATCTAAATTTAATGGTGTTTCTTTTTATCCAGATTTTCTCATAGAGTGAGAAAAAAAGATTAGCCAAGATGGGACACGAGGGTCCTACTGTTGAAACTCCATATATGAGGGGTCGCGCGTCTTAAGGTACCTAAGCGCCACCACAGGCGAAAACGCGTTTTTGATGGATATCACTATTTTCACCCTTCTCTATCGCGTGGTTTGGGTTATAATGACCTTACGACACTAGAAGTATGGTTGAAAACCTTATGAAGCGAACTACTTTTTTCACCTCTATCGCCAGCCAAAAGTTCACCCAAAGTTCGGCATAAGAAAATCAAAAAATAAAAAAAAATATATATAAAATATGAAAATCTATTCCAAAAACTCATCAACATCTTCATTAGCATACTTAGAACTCTAATTTAGCCAAAAATGAACGTTCTAGCTCAATTAATAACAGAGATACTATTGCCAGAATATTGCTGAACTTTGGAGGCGATTTCTGGCGAATTTTAATTTTGGCGCTTAGGTACCTTAAGACGCGGGACCCCTCAATTATATTCAAGCATGCCGTTAACAAAGACACTCATACAGCAGTCTTGACAAAATAAAAAATGAGAAAAGGCGTTTATTTGCTCTTTCTTTCCAATTTGCCAATTTGATTAACAAAAAATAATTGCAGAGTACAATATTTTGCCTAATAATATTATATCTTAAAATCTATACAAACTATTTAAGAACTAAAATGTTAGTGTTTTATTTGATGTCTCTGTTGAAGTAAAGGGATTAGTAAATGTTACATTTTATTTTAATTCATCGAAATATGTAATTAGAATAAGTAAAATATTTATTAATACTTAATTCATCAGATTAGTTAAGTAGAGTTTAATCGAAGAATGAAGTAAAACGAGAATATTTACGTTATCGTCTTAAGCACAGCTGCTTAAAGTGGCGTTATTGTAATTCAGGCACCATGAAATTTAGCGGCGTAGACGACCGCCTCGCTAGTCCTGAGAGGGAGTGACAGAACTTTCCTTCGGTAAACCCTCGTCCAACGCGGGGGTTAGATTCCTCGAGAACGGCGCGTTAGGTAAATCCGCGTTGGACAAACTTAATACTTACGAGATAAATGGGTATACGTGAACGCGGCCGCGTAAAGTCTCCCATTAATACTTAGATACGTAGATTTTTTATTCACACATAAATGAATTTCCCTACCTATATTGCATAGGAAATAATAACATAATAAAATCATAAACATAATGATATTTACGTATGATAAATAAAAATATATTAAATGAAAATAGCACGTATCTTTTCTTCACTCTTTCGGATGATGCGTATGATAGACTCATTCACGTGATACTCGCGGCCAAGTGATGTTATGCTCATACCACCACGCAACCTATCTAGAATCTTTATTTTTTCGCGCTAATGTCATAACCTTACGACTTTTCTTCTCTTCACTATCACTTGCAGATGCTTTACGTTTTGGTGTCATACTGCTGTCTAAAGTTAATAGCAAAACAACGCCAAAATACGACAAAAACAATTCAACACAACTTCACTGAACTTAACGTGGTAGCGGGACTGAGACAAAGGGTAATGCGAGGGATGACGCGAGAGGGAGGGAGATGCGGGAGTGTTGGAGTGTAGGAGAAAACACTAGAGCGCGCATTGGCACACGTACAGTACTACTGTATTAGAGCGTGTTTGGCGGACCGAGTATAATAAAATTTTCCGCTTTCAGCAAATAATTGTTCGTATTTATTTTTCCGCGTATAAGCAAATTCGCGCTGGACAAATACGCGTTGGACGAGGGTTTACTGTAATTGGTTTTATTCCAGAAACTTTTGAGAATAGGCTATTTTTTGTTTTTTATGTCAATATAGAACGATATTAACTTGTGACCTGTTAAATAGTACAGTAATGAAGTACATTCCATTACAGATTTTCTTTTATTTATTCTATTATATCAATTAATGTACTTGAGTTATCAGTGATTCACATTGATGTATTTACAAGCTGATATACAGGGTGTTTTAGGTCGACTCTAGAAATATGGAAAAGAAACATTTCATATTAGTTACGGAATTACTATTACAAACTTCAAATACCAAATACTAAATACAAATTGGCTGAATTTGTAGTTTGTAGTTGGTATTTGGTATTTGAGGTTTGTCATAGTAACTCCGTAACTAATATGAAGTGTTTTCCATATTTCTAGGGTCGACCTGAAACATCCTGTAGTTTAATATTATATATGATTTCTTCAGTTTTGCTACTGGCCCTGGTTTCGAATTCCAGTGCAGCTGGCATCCATGAAGAATGGGGCTTAGTGAAAAAACGTATTACTATTATCACCCAATCGTACGGCTATAAATCTTCGGTACTTTTGCATTATCCTCCCAACACTAATTTTTGTTTATAATGGAAGGAATAAAAAAGGAAAATGATATAAGTGTTGGAAGCAAAATATTCTGAAATTACATCATTAGTTATATGAATAAATATTCTTAACCTAACCTAACCTAACTTGAAGCCGGCTAACTACAGCTAACGCCTGCGGCGGGCTGTTTTTAACCTAACCTAACCTAACCTAACTTGAAGCCGGCTAACTACGGCTAACGCCTGCGGCGGGCTGTTTTTAACCTAACCTAACCTAACCTAACCAAACCTAAACTAACCTAATCCCAACACTAATTTTTTTTATAATGGAAGGAAAATAAAGTACCATAACCAAAACCAAACCAACATTATATAAAAAAATTAGTGTTGGGAGGATAATGCAAAAGAACCAAATCTTCCACCAATCATCATCCAAAACTTCGCTAAGGGGCTTATACATATTACGCATAACCATATAAGGACGCCGACGAAATGCACATCAAAGTATTTTCGCGATCAAAAGTTCAAAAAGTCTATGGAAAATGTACTGACATTTTCGAAGCAAAATCACGCCAGTTTGGGAAATACTGTAGCTCCATGCGGAGCCTTCGCATTTTTCAATTTTCAATATTTTCCTCCTTCATGTTTATTTTCTTTGCCGAACTTTTTTCCACGACAGTAAATTTTCAAATTGAAATTGGGTTCAAAACAAAATCCTTTTGATGATTTTTTTTCTTTAATATTTTAATATATTTTTACGCTTTTAATGGTGTAAATTTATAATTTTATTATTTAAAATAAACCATTATAAAAATTTGACCAGTAAATATTTTCTAAATAAAAATTATTTAGTACAAAAATTATAAATATTTCACTCGGTCCCAAGACAATTTTTTTTTGTGCTTATTATAGCCTCAGTTCATATCAATGGTAGAAAAGAGTCTTATACCACGTCTTCGCTTCTCTATGATTGGTTACCAAAATGTATTCGTTCCCCGAAATAATACCCCACCCCCTTTTTACACAATGAATAAATGAAAAAATATGGAAATAAGAAAAAGCATTTTCCGGAGTCCACAATTTCTCCATATCTGATGTAGCAGTTGACGTATGAAGGGAAGAAAATATTTATTAATTAAAATAAAATATTAAATGTTCATATAGCTAAAATCTTTGATGTATTGTTTGAATTGAATAAAGCTCCTGAATAAATGAAACCTTCCTTGCGCTTCTGCTTTTCATAATAATTAATTAAACAAAAATAATTCACCTGATATATTATATTGATTTTCCAAAGAACACCTTTGCCACAAATAATAATAATAATAAATATAATAATAATAATAATAATAATAATAATAAATAATAATAATAATAATAATAATAAGAGTAAAAAAGAAAAACAGTCTCCAGCTTCCCTCTGTATCCATTGTTGATGCAATAGATGACGTGTGTAAAGAGAAAGAAGATACCAGATGAAATTTATATGTGCAATATGCTTTACCTTAATATGACTTAACCTGCCGACTAAATGAACCCTTGCTTGCAGTAAGATTTTCTTAATAAACAAAAACAGATCATAAGCTAAATACATACAGTGTAACTACAAAATCCTTGTTTAACTTTAAACTTCAAGAACTTTTGATGTAGACGAGGTAGAAGCAAACTGCGAACGGCATATGAAAGTATAATTATTGAAGTTTTTCCCTACTTTATTTCAAGTCGAATCATGTCAGGCGTAGACGATGAAAGTGATTAAAAATGGTGACAATAAAAGAAAGGGTTAACTGTGTTTTATGGCTAGCAAAACTGAGAAGAAAGTTCACTGCTCATTGCCAGAAAGATGCACCACATAGGAATTCAATTAACAATTTGATGAAAAATTTAAAGAAACTGCGTCAGTGAACGACAGGCTTCGATCCGGGAGACCTGAAATCAGTAAGGAGACTGTGGTCGTCGTCTTGGAAACATTTGAGAGAATGAACTAAACACCCCGCAATCAACATTCTTTGGATAAACATATGGTCAGGATCACAAATCCAATTCATGAAATCATTCAGCAACAACCTCAGAATATTTTCAGGTATTGGGAAAAATAGGACTGAACGATGTATCGTTTGTCTAATACAACACCACTTTAGTAAAACGTGGCAATGCTTCTTCAAGTATGTACATATAAAAGTATATATTTTCTGTTTGTAATATCACTGCTGTAAGAAATTGAACTAAAAACGAAGTTTACTTGAAAGATTATGCTTTATAAGGGAGTTATAATACAGCAAAAGAAAATTATTTAAAATAATGTATGCTAAAACTAAAGCACGCTAAGAAATAATTGATGCAAAATACACTTCAATAAAATTATATATTACCGAATTTAAATTTAATTCTTTTTCCCCCTTTTTCCCCCTTTTTCCATCGGAGTCAGAGAAGAGAACATAAAATTTTAAAATTTTCGTTAAAATACAAAATATTTCGATGTGAATTTGCATTCAATTTGGTATCTCTCTGATCAATACGCTATGTAAATAGATACAATGGTTGAAGCTTAATAACATTCTATCCTTTAGAATATAAATTTTAGTATCGGTACTGCTAAGGTTTCGTGCGCGGATAATTATTTTTAAAACGCATCCGAGAGAGGCAGAAGGAATATTTGAAGGTTTAAACATAAATTCAAAGAAAGTAGATTGGGAAAGTGTAAATAAATATTTAAAGGAAGTAAATTGGGAATTGCTACTTCACGAGAAGACGCCAGAACAAATTCTAGGTATAATGGAGACTGAAACCAAGCCTATATTATTGAAGCATGTTCCAGAGAGACAAGAAAGAAAACGTAGCAAATGCGAAAGAAAAATCAGGACATTATTTAGACAACGGAAACAAACCGTAAAACATCTCCACAGATGCAGAATTGATGCAAGGAGACTAAAGCTAGAGAGGAAACTAGGCGAAATAGAAATGGACCTAAAACAAACATTCATACATAAGACAAACGAGGAGGAAAACAAAGTAGCAGAAAACATAAAAGATAACCCAAACACGTTTGCCAAAAGGAAAATACAGTGTAAAGAGAGTATTGGTCCGTTGATAGACGGGAGGCCAAACACACAAATGACCTCCAAAAAATGAGCGAACTGCTTAAGGAACAATTTAACTCTGTGTTTAGCACCCCTAACTCCGAGATGAAAGTAGAAAACTCAGACGAATTTTTCGACATTGATACAAATCAGCCAAGGACAAATTCTGGCACAAACCTATTAATAGACTTAGAGTTCTCTGAAGGAGATGTAATTAAGGCTCTATCACAGATGCGAAGCAATTCGGCACCAGGGTCAGACACATGGCGTACCACGTTCCTGAAGAAATGTAAAGAGAGTATTGCCAAACCGCTATACTTACTATGGAGGAAATCACTCGACACAGGACAAATTCCACTTCCATTAAAGAACACGAACATTGACCCCTTTTTTAAAGGTGGTAACAGAGCAATGCCCAAGAATTATCGGCCGGTAGCTGTCACTTTCCACCTTATAAAGTGCTTTGAATGTATAATTAGAGGCAAAACTACCTACTACCTACAAGAAAAGAACTTGTACAACCCAAATCAACATGATTTCAGGGCTGGAAGATCATGACTATCACAGCTACTAGACCACCATGAGAAAATATTGGAAACACTGTGTCGAGGACAAAACATAGATGTAATATATAGTGACTTTGCTAAAGACTTCGATAAATGTGACCATGGAATTATAGCACACAAACGTAAGAATACAGAAATTACTGGAAAGCTAGGAAGATGGATATTTAATTTCTTGACGCAAAGAACACAAAGAGTGGTGGTAAATGGAGTCAAATTGGAAGTCTCGGAAGTAGAGAGCTCTGTCCCACAAGGGACAGTACTAGCTCCCTTGCTGTTCATAATAATGATTGCAAATATTGATGCAGATATCAAAGACAGTACGTATTTTATCATGTTTCGCAGATGACACAAAGATATGCAAGGAAATATTGAACGAAGGTGACAAAGAAAAATTACAAAACGACATTGAAACATTATTCCAGTGGGCAGAAGACAACAATATGAAGTTCAACGACGAAAAATTCCAACTTCTAAGATATGGTAATAACAAGGAGCTATAGAATAAAGGGTACAAAACTCTGCAAGCCAAACAGATAACACCAAATCCACAAGTCAGGGATCTTGGAGTAATAATGTCGTCGGATGAAGAATTCAGAGAGCACTATAACATCAGAATTACAACGGCTAGAAAAATAATGGGAATCATCTGGAGGAGCTTCCGCAGCAGAAAAGCAAACGTCATACTCAAATTATGGAAGAATCTAGTGCTACCAATAACTGAGTATTGCTTAGTACTCACAAACCCATACAGAAAACGAAACATTGCGAACATTGGAGCTATACAAAGGACTTTTACGTTTAAAATAGAGGAAACGGAAGGTGAAGACTACTGGTCTCGACTACAATACCTGAAACTCTATTCTCTCGAAAGAAGACGCGAGCGGTACACAATAATATACATATGGAAAATACTTGAAGGTTCTGTCCCTAACCTTACAAATGAAATAGAAATAAACTGGAATGAGAGAAGAGGCAGATTCTGTACTGTTCCAGCTGCGGTGGGACAAGGGGCTATGAAAACGAGGATAGAAAATACCCTCAGAATACGAGGCCCAAAGCTTTTCAATGCCCTACCAAAAGAAGTGAGGAATCTCCAGCACACCGACTTGAATAACTTCAAGAACCAGCTGTACAGATTCCTGTGGAAAGTCCCTGACTAGCCATGCGTGGCTGGCTACGAGGACAGGAGGAGATCAGACAGCAATTTCCTCCTTCACCAAATCCCACAAATGAGACGGGATGTTGCAGAGGGGTCGACCGCAGGTCGATCCTGAACCGTCGTTCGAACTCACATAAAATAACATAAAGTAACTAAATTCATAATGTACGAGTAATATAGAAAGAAATACATAGCGCAGTATAGAAAACAAAACTTATAAATTAATGACAAATTGCACTAAAACGTATAATTAACATGTGCATTTGGTATAAAAGCATTAGGCCTAAACTGCGATCGCTTTGTGAGAAAGAATTTTTGGGATTTGCAGGAATGAAAAAAAACCTGTACGTACTGAGAATGTTAAATGAATATTCTCAATTACGAGAGGAGTTGAATTAAGAGAATAATGGCGTAATAAGAAACGAATTTATTAGAAGCACGAACTTTCGGCCTACTCTAAGGTCTTCATCAGGTGGAAAGATTTAGAATAGGCTGAAAGCTTGTCCTTCTAAATCTAATGACTCCATTTCTTACTGTGGCTTTATTCCTTTAATAATAATACTAATGTATTGAGAGAATATTTGGGCCAAAATGTTGGCCTAAATATTCCTAATTTCATACAATTTTAGAAGAATAAAAT
The DNA here is from genome assembly GCA_023014485.1 of Bathynomus jamesi. Classification (NCBI taxonomy): domain Eukaryota; kingdom Metazoa; phylum Arthropoda; class Malacostraca; order Isopoda; family Cirolanidae; genus Bathynomus; species Bathynomus jamesi. Next base: position 863,498 of record JAJOZX010000266.1, read on the forward strand.
CAAGTAAAAAGTAATCATAATATTCAGATTGTAGAACAGCATGAAAAGGGCCCCGAAGATGAAAGAATAAAAAATAAACATTGATATACTAACAGAAATCCTGCTTCCCAATATGACTATAACTTATAGATATTAACATTTATATGAATATATATTTTGTACTTGTCTGAGCTAAGTATTAAATATCCATGCTTACATGCCATCTCGTAAAATGAAGCCAATCACATTAGAACATTATATATCTTTATTTTGAAACATTTCTTTTTCTTATATTAAAAGAAGAAGAAATATTTCAAAATATTTGAAAGATAGATGATTTTCTAATGTAATTGGCTTCATTTTACGAGACGGCATATGTAAGCATGGATATTTAATACTTAGCTCAGATAAGTACAGTATATATATATTCATATAAATGTTTCTAGGGCAATAATCGCACTTTGTCAAAAATGTTGAAAATGTAATTTAATGGGAAATTATAGCTGGGTGGAATGGTGTCACCTTATTCTACATCATTCCCATTCTATGCCACTCTCATTCTATGCCATTCTCATGCTGTACCATTCTAATCCTAATTCACGCGTTCCTATTCACGTTGTCCACTTTCCCACTTCCTCACCCCATTCTATGCCATTTCCATTCCCATCCGTGACCGCAAATGCAATTCCCATTCTATACCATTCCCACTTCATGTCACTTTCATTCTCATCCACGACTTTTCCCACTTTGGTCCGGGTTAGATTACGATTGGTTAGGTTAGATTACGATTGGTTAGGATACGATAAGTTTGGTTACGGTTGGTTATGGTAGTGTTAGGTTAGGAAATATTGACCATTCCCATTTGGCGTTACAGGAACGAAAACATTGTGTTCCAAATCAAGACACGCTTTTGTCAAATATGGATTTTTCATTTTTGGCATTTTCATTTGATGACCGAAAAGGGGAATGAGAATGGAAGAGAATGGGGAGTAATCTCAGCAGCCCACTTGATTCACCAAACTATTTCGGATTCTGAAAAAAAAAGAGACCATTGAAATTCATGCAGTGAAATCTTGGCAGTGTTTTACCATGCTGTACTAATAATCCTCACGTCTTTATAAAATATACGATAGAAATGCTTTCCTTACAATGATCGTCCTTTGTAAGATGTTTAAATATTTGCATTTTCTGAAAGAATATGTAATGTTTAGCTACCTTGGAAATCGAAGATGACGTCTTTTTTTTAACAATTTAAGCTTTTTACTTCAAATACTGGAACTTTTTCAGCATTGACTGTCAAGAGTGAAGAATATGAATATTAAAACATACCATTTTAATATTTACAATTTTACATTTAATGAAAGTATTGGTGATTTAGAATTCGTGCTTAAATCTTCAAAAAAAAAATGAAATTCGAGAGTTACGGGTTTTTTAAGTTCGTTTGCCTCGCACCTGTGGATTTAGTCTCTATGCGTATATATACGGCTTTGAGCTTAAAATAAAAAGTTGTCTTATTTCTATTTTATTTTACCTTCAATTCGTTTGAATTCAGCTCAAACAAACGAGAATCAGCAAGTGGTCGAAGAAAGACGTGCAGCTTTGGAATTGAACGCAAGTTACTCTGACATTCAGCGAATGCTCCAGAAGGACATTAAATTAAGCAGTGTAGAATTCAGATGGCGTATGAATTACGTGATGTGGATCAAGGCCAAAGAGTAGAAATACGCGAGACCTCGCTTTATCACTTTGAGCGCGATCCATCTCTTTTGTATGTCTGGAAAAATTAACAGGGATAATTGTCCCGTCTGGGGACCTGAAAATCCAAGAACATATTGTGAACATGAGCACAATACATCAAAACTTAACGTTTAGTGTGCACTCTTTGCCAACTGCATAGAATGGACAAACAACGAACATTCGTGAAAAAATTATCGTGAAATGCTTCAGAAGATTGCCTTGCCTCAGTTAAAATCTTATTGGCTCGTTGAAGTTATCTTTCAACAAAGAAGAACTCCATTTCACTTTGCGCACTTGAGTGCCAACACCTCTTAAATCAACACTTTCCACTTTCTCAGTGGGGGCAGATTCCCTCGTATGCACTCTAAATGGTACTAGACGTTTGGTTATATATATGAAACGTTTACTTGACATCTCATAATGAACTTAGGCTTCTGAAATTAATAATAACTATTTTGAAATGTTTACTAGATATTTCAGATATCTGTAAACAATGCATAAATGTTTCATATATATAAAGGTGTAGAAATTAAACGTTTCATTTGTATAATAAGTTAGTTTTGCATTCTCTGCCCCTGGACGCATGCGCAGTGTGGTCAAAAATACTTTGAAATTGTGACGCAGTTTATTTAGTGTTTGTATTTACAGGCTATCTAAAACCAAAAAAAGAGAAAACAGTTATTATATTTGTGTATTTATTATTTATTCCATGTAGGTTGAGGCTTTTTATGCATTTATTAATTTTAGTTATTTGGCTAGGCCTTGGCTAGTAAAGTCTTTCAAGATTAAGAACCAGCCTGTGACCCTGAGACTAACCTCAGACCTAGGCCTCTTGATATACAGTATGCCTACCTTAGGTTCAATCTTTAAGTTAGACAGTCTATACTTGAGAAAAGACACTCGTAAGTTATAAAGGGTTCGGGCTAGAACAACCACAATGAATTCAGAACTGAGAAGTAAAATATTTGAGGAAAATTAGGTAAATTAGATATGTATTAACTTGAAAAGCGTCGACTTATATGGAAACTAATTCCAATATTTAAAAGTAATAATTGAATTTGATAATATAAATTACAGGAAGTTATCTGATGGAGATACGAATCAATTACAAGAAGAAATGGGCAGCGCCGGCCTTAGGATATTTCGGGCCCTGTGCAGAGTATACACAAGTCAAATTGTTTTTCATTGCTAATCATTTTATTTTAGTAGATTGTTAACAAGTACAACAAGTAAAATTTAACTATACAAGTGCACCTGTAACAGAATACCAACAGACCAACAGCCTTTACTATTATTACTACTTATTACTTTATTATTATCAAATATTTAAACTATCATAAGAGGTTTCAAACCAGCGCCGGCATTAGGATATTTAATTAGGAATAGGATAAATTGTTTTTAATATATAGGTAAGACCAGTCTAGAAAGCTCAGCAATATAAATGTTATATCATACCTATCTTACTTGATAAGTTGCAGCACTCCAAATACTGAAATACAGATTTATTTTTTGTCATTTATAGCTTAAATATTCAATGCAATCATTAAGGCCATGATGGATCGGTGATCTGAAAATAAAAAAATAAATTACATTAATTTGCACCAATTTGGCACTCTGACGTCGATGGTAAATTTCTATGAAATTTTCGGGCCCCCCTAAGTTGCGGGCCCTGTGCGACCGCACGGTTCGCACACCCCTAAGGCCGGCACTGAAATGGGGATCACCTGAAGATCAGGGCCCTCAGCCTTCTTTAGTTAGCCTTATAAGGCTAACAAAAAATATCACGACTTAACCTAACCAATCGTTAGGTCAATTGTACGCCCTTGACGATTGGTTAGGTTAGGTCGTGATATTTTCGTTAGTTAGCCTTACTGTATAAAGCTAACTAAAGAAGGCTGGGGGCCCTGATCTTCAGGTGATCCGAAGAAATAGATATAAATTGAAAGCCAAAAAATTTCAAGATTAATGGTGTGAAGTATGATAATTCTTTTCATATAAACTTAAATTTATACTTAAACTTAAACTCGTTAAACTTTCATACATTAGACATTTCATTGTTAGACAATTCATTAAATATTTCATTAGACATTTCACATTAATCCTTTGGAGCTATTGAAGAATAGGGACCCCAGCCTTCTTTAGTTAGCTTTATAAGGCTAACTAACGAAAATATCATGACCTAACCTAACCAATCGTCAAGGGCGTACAGTTAACCTAACGATTGGTTAGGTTAGGTCGTGATATTTTCGTTAGTTAGCCTTATAAGCCTAACTAAAGAAGGCTGGGGTCCCTATTCTTCAATAGCTCCAATTCTTTTTATATTGTTTTAAAATAGGGACAATTTAGACATTTCAATTGAGTTACTAAAATGTCGTTACTTTCCTGTTATCCCGGACCCCAGACTTTTTTCCAGTTGCCAGACTTCAATTTTGACACAGAATATTTTTGTTAAAACTAACGAAAATATCACGACTTAACCTAACCAATTATCAAGGCGTACAGTTTACCTAACCGGGCATTCAATTAACCTAATTAGTTGGTAGGGTTAGGTTAAGTCGTAATATTTTCGTTAGTTTTAACGAAAATACTCTGTGTCAAAATTGAAGTCTGGCAACTGGCAAAAAGTCTGGGGTCCAGGATAAGAGGAAAGTACCAAAATGTCTAATGCATAAGACACTTCAAAATTCACAAAACTGGGACAACGAAACGTCTAACGAAACATTTACTTCTATTTAGAGCAGTGTTTTTCAAACGATAGGTCGTGACCCCCAGGGCCGTACTTACCCCTGTAGCAGTGATTTGTTCGCAAAAAAAAAAAAAAAAACTTGTGAATTTGTTTGTCGCGCCGACTAGACCCTGACACGGGGATCGTGGGGAAAATCCAGCTGAAAAACACTGATTTAGAGTGCATCTGCAATATAAACTGATGAAAATTGTACGAAAATGGTTACGGATTAAGATATTCTCTGAACTGGGATAACACGGAACACTGTTGTTTTCAACTGCTGCTGCAAGCTGCAAGTTGCTCATACCTTGAGATGGGCGTCTGGGCGGGACGATGCTCTGGGTGAAAAATGTTAAACTTTTTGTCTTACCTCCACTTAAGCTGCAATTGCAAATGTCTTAAGCATTGATTGCTAATATATATATATATATATATATATACAGGGTGGGCGGAAAGTAGCTCCCTATTTTGGATTGGTAAAAAAATACGTATATTATCCATTTATTTCAGAAGAAATAATATGAAAAGGTAGGCATACATGGTAGGTTTTCTCTAAAATTCAATGTGGGCTCCAACTCTTTCCACCAGCTTCTGGAGCCGCCCAGGAATGGCATCCACTGACTTTAGCAGGAACTCCGGCGGGATGGAGGACATGACTTCCCGAATTCGGTCCTCCAGTTCTTCCAATGTCCTCGGTTTGGTGCGGTAGACTTCTTCCTTTACCCACCCTAAAGAAAGAAGTCGCACGGTCTGATATTTATGCAAGATGGCGCCCCTCCGCAATTCGCTCTTGTTGTCCGTGAGTGGCTGGATGCCCACTTCCCTGGGCGTTGGATGGGTCGTCGTGGTCCACATCAATGGCCAGCCAGGAGCCCCGACTTGACACCGTGCGACTTCTTTCTTTGGGGGTGGGTAAAGGAAGAAGTCTACCGCACCAAACCGAGGACATTGGAAGAACTGGAGGACCGAATTCGGGAAGTCATGTCCTCCATCCCGCCGGAGTTCCTGCTAAAGTCAGTGGATGCCATTCCTGGGCGGCTCCAGAAGCTGGTGGAAAGAGTTGGAGCCCACATTGAATTTTAGAGAAAACCTACCATGTATGCCTACCTTTTCATATTATTTCTTCTGAAATAAATGGATAATATACGTATTTTTTTACCAATCCAAAATAGGGAGCTACTTTCCGCCCACCCTGTATATATATATAGAGAGAGAGAGAGAGAGAGTGGCGTTCAAAAGTCTGCGTCCACCTTATAATCACCCAATTTATTGTAAATTGTACCAATATACTGTATATGTATGATAATTACGACAAAATTTTATTTTTTATTGTTACATTATTTGCTTCTAAATGTAATTATTATAAATTAGTAAAGAAATTAACAATTTAATGGCATAATCTTATTAATAATCGATATGACCTTTTGCTTTAATGACAGCTTCCACTCTGTGAGGCATAGATTCGACAAGTTTCTGGATAACATCTTGTGCTATGCCGTTCCAGCATTCTTCTACATTCTCCCAGAGAGAATGAAGAGAAGTTATATTCTTTTTAGCTTTCAAACTCTTCAAATGGTCACAAAGATGCTCTAGTGGATTGAGATCAGGACTTTGTGGAGGAAACTTCATAATTTGTTGAACACCTTCATCTTTTTTCTTGTTGAGATAGTTCATGCAAAGGTTAGAAGTGTGCTTTGGGTCGTTATCCTGCTGGAAAATGAATCCTTGACCAAAAAGCCTCAATTCTGATGGTATTGCGTGTATCACTAGTATGGAGTGGTACTTCTCTTTTGTGAGAGTGTAAGTGATTCTGTGAAGATCTCCAACTCCACAATAACTGAAACAACCCCAAACTTGAATGATGCCTCCACCATGTTTTACTGAATGTTTTATGCAGGGATCTATCAGTTTTTCGTTGGTTCTACATCTAACATAAACTCTTCTATGAGACCCAAAACGTTCCACTTTTGATTCATCAGTAAAAAGAACTTTTTTCCAGTCGTCTACAGTAAAATTTCGATAATCACTTGCCCACTCCAATCTTTTAGCCTTACTTTGTTTCCTCAGTACTGGTTTGGACACAGCAACTCTGCCATGGAGACCAGCTTTTATGAGTCTTCTTTTTATAGTACTTGTACTTATTGGAGAGTCCCGTTGTTCATTCAACTGTGCCTGAATCTGAGTAGCTGTGGCTTTTCTGTCATGCAGTGATGTAACCTTGATGTAATGATCCTCAGAATCAGTAGTCACTTTAGGTCTGCAAGATCTTGTCTTTGAAGAGCACGATCCAGATTCTTTATATCTGCTTATAGTTCTTTGGACGGCCCCTTTTGAAACGTTAATTTTTGCCAAGATTTGGCGTTGAGATATTCCCTCTCTTGAAAGGGTAATTATTTGTCCATCTCTGGGATAAACTTAGTTCCTTCGACATTTCAATTACGGCCTCTAAAGAGAGAATAGAGAAAATGATTAATTATTTTTTAATAAAATTGCTACAATGCCATTGACTAATTGGTTTTATCAGTTATAATAGACCAGTTGTTAAAAATTACTGTATGAATACACTATTTTGAGGATTAATAACATTTGGCTATGGTCTGTCACCATACCTGGATTAAAATCGGTGTTATTATACTGCAAAGGAAAAAAACGTAACAGGACCAAAAAGGACCATTTTCATTAATGTGTCCTTTCTTATGAAATAAAAGCTACATTACTTACACATGGAGTAGAATATATGAAATACCATTTCCTGTAAAAGAAAATACCTAATATAGCGGACATACTTTCTCAGAGTTGTATTATTTTCTAGAAATTGTCTAAAACTTTTGAACGCCAATGTGTGTGTATATATATATATATATATATATATATGTGTGTGTGTGTGTGTGTGTGTGTGTGTGGTGTAGGACATTGAAAGAAGAAGTCCACTGAAGATACTGCATAAAGCCGTTGGAAAGGATACAGTAAGTGAACAAAAATATTAAAGAAGACCTATCTGTCTCTCTGAGCAACTTCTTTTAAAGATAATGGTCAAAAGAGTTAATCCGGTTCGTATATAAAGTATAATACTTGTATAAGGCTCCGCGTAGATAGATCTGCATATATATATATATATATAATATATATATATATATATATATATATATATATAATATATACGGGTGCGGCAAAAATAACGCCCTTTTTAGTTTATTCTCTTTTATTGAAGAAAATAAATCAATTACAGCATTTTAAGAGAAATAATAAGGTTTTTAGAAAAATACAGCATTTTAAGAAAAATAATAAGTACTTTCTCAGTAAAAACTAAAAATAACAAAATGATACAATATAAAACTAAAAAATTATACTGTATAAAACTATAAAGATACAATTATTAAAAGGGCGTTACTTTTGCCGCACCCGGTACTATATACACACAGTGTGTGTGTGTGTGTGTGTGTGTATATATATAATATCCTTGTAAAAGTTTGTTGATCAGGCATATTTGGTATTTTATTATGGTTTCCATTTATGCCAGTATCGAGATGCCTCCAAACTCAACATTTTCTTGGTGGACAGCGCTCCAGCGCACAGTGCTTATGGAACGCAAGCGTTATGCGACAGAACAGCGGGCATCCCAGATTTTTCCTGGCCAAGCCAATCGTCTGACATGAATCCATTAGAACATTTGTGACACCTTTTTGGTCGTGCGGTAAAAAAACAGCAGAATAAACTCACCTCAAAGGAAGCTTTGCTACAAATGCTGAAAGAAGTATCAGTTGCAAAACTCTTCAGATGAGGCACGAGTTCATTACTGCTCTGCATCAGGCGAAGAAGAATCAACAAACCACTAAATGTATCATTTCAATAAATTATTGGTCAATGCACATTTTTTATTACTTAGTTAAGTGACTGTACTCTACAAGACAATTCCAATTTACTTTTGGAAAGTTGGCAAATACAGTGTGTGTGTGTGTGTGTGTATATATATATATATATATATATATACTTGACTTGACAGTTTCGTGCTCCTTCTTCCGTGCAAAATTAACAGTGGTTAAAGTCAGTGATCCATTGTGTTACTGTTCCGACAAAATTGTGAACGTGCCAAGATTACACATTTACAATCTCATTTGATGATATACATTACTTAACTAATATTAATACATAAAAAATATCATCAAATTTTTCTAGCGACATCCGGCACTTCCATTTTAAGTTTTAGTCCTACATGGCCACACTCTGTGCCCGTGACCTTGGAATAACAAACATACAAACGCACGGCTGAATTTTAACCATATGTGCAAATAAAAGCGTAGTGTAACTGTGTAAAGCAAGAACGATACCTAAAACTCGAGTCAAATTCTCCCATTAAGGCTTCCAAGGTAAACCTATCACAACATAACCCCCAAATGTATATTATTACTCTTATATATAACAATAATTAAAGAAAAAATAATAATAATAAAAATTTGTAAATTCATGCTGACTTGAAATTGTATTATTTTATAATCCTTATATACGAACATTCAGTGATTGCATGTACTGTATATACTTTGAGGGACTTAGCGAATAAATTATAGTGTTAATATCTGCAAAATGCGTCCTTCCCGGCGTAAAGGTGATATCTGCTAACATGTAGTGATAGGGAGAAGTGGTCATCCCCCGAATCTTTCCTCCTCCTCCCCCCCCCACTCATTTCCCCTCTCCTCTCCAGGGAAGGCGAGCGTGTTGGTTTACCGTTAATTATGTTGCGATAATGACGCCCGAAGAAAGGCAGGAAGGAAATAGACTGGTAGAGAATCCCTCGCTTTGCTTTGTATGGGACAAAGTAGACCATGTAAAGTTTTACTTGCTGCTTTCTGTGTGTCGCGAGTTCTATGACGATGAAGAAGTGGGATCCGCGAAGGAACTGCTAAATACTCTGTGTAATGCTCACCTGAGTCACCTCCCTCTACGAAGAGGAAATGCAAAAGATGAGAACGTATTAAAAAACATCATTAATAGAGTGTCGACCTTACGGGCAGATAAATGTGATGTTACCTTTTGCGTAACTAACTTTCATAGAGTTCCAGTAATGTAGATGTATCAGTGCTCCTTAAAAAATCACTGATAGAAGCGAGACATCAACAGGAAATTAATAGCCAGAAAACGACATTATCTCTAGAATAGTTTCTCTCTGAGATAGATGCCGTGAAAGCGTGTGCGGAAAGGCCATCATACGCGAATGTGGTCCAAGGGGCGTCAAGCCCGTCTAGGTATGTGGAGAGTAGGAAGGAGAATGGTACCCCTACTCCCAAGTCCTCCCAAGCGGGTGGACGTACACTATATCACGAGGTTCAAGTGAATGGCTCCCCTCCTCAGCATGAGGAGTCGCTGGCCTCCGAGAGTGTGGATGCAAGGCTGCCTGTAAATGGAGGCAACGCCGACGGGTGTTGCGCGCCTAGAGTTGTGTTGCTACCGCTGCCGCCATCGTCACCATTAGAGGGGGAAAGGCGCCGGGGCACTCGTATGCACTTGGCGGGTAGCTCCCCCTCCTCCTCTGGTAGAAGAGGAAACACGTAGGCCACAGCGGGTGGAGGCGTGGTTACATCTCCCCCCACGTCGCCGCCTGCAACGGGGTAGGTTGGGTGGGCGGCAGTATGCAGCCTCCGGCCAGTAGCTCCCCCTCTTCCCCCACAGCAGAGAAGGGGTCAGGCAAATTCCTCTAGATGGAGATGTGGTGTCTCCTCCGTCCTCTCCTGCGGGAGAAGGACGTGAAAGGGCTCAGGCGTCTACCAGGCCTCGGAGGCAGAGGCACCCCTCATGTATTCAAGCGACCATTCAACCCTTCACCCGGTAAAGGGGAGGGCAGCTGGGTGGTAGTGGATAGGCGTAGGAGAAGTAGGCCCCCTAAACCGGTAACTGCGGCATCGCCGCCTGGGCAGAAAATCAGCCTGTTCTTCTCTCAACTCAACCCCTCAAATGAGACATATGATGTTCGACACATGGTGGAAGTAGTGTGTGGCGAATACAGTAACTTAATAATTATTCAAATGAACACCAGATCCCCATGTTATAAGTCGTTCAGACTTCAGGGAAGTAATCACTGGGGTGATTGTTCAATTTAACCCCTATAATATGAGTCAGTGGCCTAAAGGAATTATTGTGAAGGAATATATCTACTTTAATAATAGGAGAGGTAAAAGCGCCGTAAGTAGCTGCAAGAGCACTGGTTACCTAAGCAAGAAGCTAAAATTTCTCTCTACCATCCATGATGACTTTATACGAGTATATCATGCTTCCTCAGCAGTAGACTTATCAAATGAGTTATTGTACGGTAGGCCCTTTGGTGGACTTGCTTTCTTAATAAAGAAAAATTTGTCAAAATATATAACATTTTTAACAAGTGATAATGTATGATTATTGGGAATTGAATTACAACTGAATAATGAGTGCACATTAATTGTAAACTGCTATTTACCATACAACAACGGCAGTAATCTAGATGAATACATTGATACATTGGTACATTGATTTGTTGTATAAAATTAAGTCACTTTTAGATAATCCTAAATATTCTCACTGTATAATAATGGGTGACTTTAATGCGCATGTGAACTCGGAATTTTATATATCATAGAACTGTGTAATATGTGCGAGTCTGCTGAATTAACCCTATATGGACAACTGTTACAAATTTCTAACCTTTCATATACACGTATTTATAACTTAACCCTAGAGAAAATTCTGTCCATAGAGGGTTAAGTATAAGTCACGCAGTGTTTCCCAACCGGGGGCCATATGGCTCCCTGGGGGCCATGGCACATTTGAAGGGGGCCACAGGAAAATGTTATTTTGTAAAATAGAGTTAAATCTGCATATTACCTACTGAAAATAATGCTTATGGGGGCCACGGGAAAAAATAAGGTTCCTAAGGGGGGCCATAAGCCAAAACCGGTTGGGAACCACTGAATTCTAAAGGATTGAATCGCTAATGTTCATATTCTGCATGATTTCCTTCTTTCTGATCACAGACCGTTGGAATTATTAATAAATTTTACTAACTTATGTGAAACACCACATAACAAGAACTCAATAGGTAAGAATAATCACGTTGACTGGTCCAATGTTAATATGCAACAGAGAATAGAATATAAAGACAGAATAAGTCACCGCTTTAATAATTTAGAAATTTTGCATCTTGCCTGCAGTAATCTTTGCTCAAATGATTCTCACTGTAAACTCATAGATAGGTATTATAATAATTTAGTATCCCTGTTAAGAGGAGCACGAATACCTCTGATTAAATCTAACAATATCATACTAAGATTATTGCTGGATGGAATGATTTTATTGCCCCTCTGAAGTGGGAATCGAAAGACGCCTTCCATTTATGGTGCTTTCATGGTAGACCCAGATTAGGACCGGTTTACGTGAATATGTGTAGAAGTAGGGGGGGTCAGTATAAGGCAGCCATAAGGCAATGACTCAGTGGTGGGTACGCGCAACGATTTTTGTAGCGCCGCAACCGCAACTCTGCTGAAATAGTTGCGCCGCACGCGCAAGCGCAACCCTTTTCAAAAAGTTGCGCCGCAAGCGCAAGCGCAACCAAAAATGTTGCGCCGCAAGTTGCGCCGCAACTTTTTGCGGCGCAACTGCCCACCTTTGGGCAATGTATACAGGAAGAAGATTCTATTCGAGCAGCAAAAACATGTGAGGCTCACGTAAATAATGATAAATAACAAATTTTGGAAATTCGTTAAGAATGAAGCGGGTGTCAAAAATGCCCTCTCTATGACAATCGATGCGGTGTCGGAAGAGGACAAAATTGCAAGGCTGTAGAAAAACCACTACCAAACATTCTTAATAGTGTCAGTAGGGCTAATCTTGAGATAGGCTGCAGCGAAACGCCTGTGAGAGGATCAGGGAAAATACTGTAACATCAGTTCCTGAGGTAAAGAGGTCAATTAAAGAGTTAAAGACTGGTTCTGCGTCAGGAGTAGATGTCCTATTGAATGAGCACTTACAATATGCCAATAACGTAGTGTGTCTGCCTATCTCATTGCTCTTCTCAGCCATGCTGAAAAGAGCATAGTTATATCCCTGCAGAGTTCATGAGGGTATTTATCTTGTCTCTTGTAAAAATAAGTATGGGGACATTCTATTCAGCAATAATTACAACCCTATCGCTGTCGCCTCCTGCTTCTCAAAATTGCTACGGAAACTCTTGTTACACCGATTAAATGATTACTTATAGATATCTTCTAAGCAGTTTGGTTTTAAAAGGTCCCACTCAACTGATCTGTGTATCTATGTATTGAAGGAAACTATATTTAAATACACTGACAGTAATTCAACTATTTATAGGTGTTTCCTGGATATAAGTAAAGCATATGATAAAGTAAACCACAATATTCTATTTAAAAAACAAGAAGAAAGGAAAGTTCCCACGTACATATTAAATTTATTGAAATTTTGGTAGTCCCACCAATCTTTTACTGTAAGGTGGGAGGAATGTACTATCCGAATGTTTTGGTTCCTTTTTCGGGGTGGGGCAAGGCTCCTTGCTCTCTCCTCTGCTGTTTAATGTGTATATTGATGGAGTGATTACTTCACTTAATGAGGCAACAGTCGGATGTTGTATAGATAACACAAAGATAAATAACATAGTCTATGCCGATGATATGGTGTTCATAAGTCCTTCTGTTAAAGGCCTGGATTGTCTACTAAAAGTCTGCGAATTAAAGTATGTTCGCGGAAACATGGTATTCTTTTTACTGTTACAAAAACTAAGGTTATGCAATTTCATTCTAAAAGCTCTAATCAGCCAGCTGATATTAGTTTGTACTAAAGCGAATATGACTATAAGGAACTTCCGGGTCTGTACAAGTGAAGTTAAAGACACTCTTTTTTCGTACTTTCTGCAGTAATATCTACGGACAGCAACTCTGCGTGAATTATAAAAAAGGTTCTGGCAGAACCCTAAATTTGCTTTACAACAGATCTTTTAGACTCCTACATAAATTACCGGCGAGATGCTCAGCTTCGCAAATGTTTACTACCCACAATTTCCCGAGCTTCCGGAAGTAACAAGACGTGGTCAATATAGTCTAATGTAAAGAATTAAAAAAAATCAACCAACCCGATTATCCAAGCTATTCATCAGTCCTACCGTATGTTTTCTAAGCTATGGAATTCATGATATGAAAACGTCTGTCCGTAGCTCCACTTAACTTCGTTTATATGAAAACGTCTGTCCGTAGCTCCACTTAACTTCGTCATAATTGGACTCTTTCTCATTAATTATGTTACCATCCTTTAGTATTTGAACTGTTTTTCAATTTTATTGTCAGTTCGTATTATTAATATTTGTCAATATTAATATTTATCATATGGACTATGTCCTGTCAATAAACTTTTTCATTTTCATTTTCATTTTCAAAAGAATGAATGAATGAAAAATTATTTATTTATAAAATACGCTATATTACAATTTTATAATTTTGGTTTGTTACAATAATTTTAACAAAATAAATAAGTGTGAAACTGGACTATTTATTTTATTTAATTTGGTCCTTAAGCTTCAAGGCTTTACTGGGTTAATATATATATATATAGTGGAAAATTAGACAATGAATTTAAATCATTGTGAAGTTATTAAAGTCATTGTGAAGATATTTATTTTTTATTTATTTATATTTATAAATTTATTTATAAAATAAATATCAGAATATTACAATTTATGTTATATTATTACAATAATATAAATAATACTGTCAATTCGACTATATGTATTTATTTTATATAATTTGGCTCCTGGGCTTTAGGCTTTACTTGGCTCTCAGATTAATTAGGGATGAAATATTATATATAACGTATTATGACTAATATTATATATATATATATATATATATATTATATATATTCTATTTACCTTGGTTTTGCGTCCTCCTGAAATGTTCATTCTGACAAAGTCAGGCTAGTTGCCCTACCTTCTACTGAGAGAGAGAGAGAGAGAGAGAGAGAGAGAGAGAGAGAGAGAGAAAAGGTAATAACATTAATTAATATTATCAAATCTTTAAAGTTAAAATAAATAAACTTTAAAAATTTATCTTCTTTGTCAGTTTTAAATTTTTTTAATTGTGAAAAAGTTTTGATTAATATAATTTCAAGTATTAATTGAAAGTTTTACTGATGCTAAACATATAACCAATTTAATAAACAATTTGCAAATATCGGCTCCAATACCGCAGCCTCGATTCCAAATACTGATATTCACTACCGATAATACATATCACAACTCGCTCATTTTTCTTTGATCCAATCCTACCGAACGGTATCTCTTTACGAGAAGCAATAATAAACTGAAAAATAAAGACTTTGACATCAATACAATCTCAGTAAAAATATATACATTAATATCGAGTGAAATTGCAATTTCAATCAGTAAAAACTAATGAATGACTCGGTCATTTATTTATGTTATCCCTTATCATTTTACCATTAATTATTTATTTTATTATCTATTACGAGTGACCTATTTGAAGGTATGGAAGGTATGGGTCGCCACGACCAGAATTTGGGTCACGGCCTAAAAAGGTTAAAGAACCGCTGATTTAGACGAAAAACTAAATTTCAAAAGTCATCAAATCCAAAATATTAAGATTTCTCTTCATATTATTTAAAATAAAAAAGAATCCTCCTCAAAACGCACTCCTTACCCTGTATTATTCCTTCATCTACCCACATTTATTATAACATGGGTAGATCAAAGAAATCTATAAAACATCCTTTGGAAGTCATTCATAAAAAAATGTCCGCGAACTCTCAAATGATGATAACAAAATCACACTTCTTCCCAGTGTTTGAAGAGGTAAATGTTTTAAAACTAAGTAAATTACACAAATTCAATATTGCTGTCAATATGCTCAAAGTTATCAGTAAAAATCAACATACATCACCTATTCAAATAGCAATTACCCCCAATCAAATACCTCATCATTATAGCACTAGACTCCCCAGAGATTTTATATCCAAACCAACTATACAGTACAATGGAAACTGCAGGAAATTCACTCTCTTTCAAAGGAGCAGATGTATGGAATATAATTCTTATAAATATTAGACAAGCTTTATCACTAAATGTATTTCGCAAATCACTAGCTCCTACTGATGTATAAGTTTAGTACTGTCATTATTACCATAGTAATAAGTTCCCATTTTATAATTAACTATCTAAATATGCTAAGTTCATTAAACATTTTTAATGTCATAATTTATCCTTTTTTTTCAATAAGCATAATTTACTTCGTACTAAGTATACAATTGATCATTTTATTTAAGATTGTGTAAAATAATCAAACACTATGACAGCTACTTTTCCAAATTTTTACCTTTTGTTTGCTATTATTATTATTATTATTATTATTATTATTTGTTATTCCTATTACCATTACTTGCTATTTTCATTTCTTTATGTTATAAATGCCGTAAATTGAATCCCATTAATTTTACCTAAAAAGCTTCTATGCTTCCAACGGCATATTCAGATTAGAATATTGTGAATATATTAATGCCATTAAGATATCTCAACTGTAGGGAAAAATACTGAAAAAAAAATATTGCAAAACTTTATGTAACTTGTATTTTTTTTTTCAGAATAAGAAGGTTTTGCGTTTTGGTTTTGGTTTTGGTTTGAAATTAAAGTTATTCTTCATGCAGAATATCTTTTACGCCCATTTCAAATGCAAAACTGGTCTCAGCAATCGAATCAGTATAGCTCAGTACTCACCAGCCCATATAGAAAACGAGACATTGCGAAGCTATACGAAGGACTTTTACATATAATATAGAGATATAGAGGAAACGAAAGGTGAAGACTACTGGTCTCGACTACAATACCTGAAACTCTACTCTCTCGAAAGAAGACGCGAGCAGATACACAATAATATACGTATACTTGAGGGCCTTGTCCCTAACCTTAGAAATGAAATATAAACAAACTGGTTCCTGTAGAAAGTCCCTGACCAGCCACGAGGGCAGGAGGAGATCAGACAGCAATTCCCTCCTTCACGAAATCCCACAAATGAGGCGGGATGTTGCAGAAGGGTCAACTGCGGGTCAATCCTGAACCGTCATTCAAACTCGCATAAAGTAATATATAACAAAATTGTCGAACACTAAGATTTGAACCAGAGGCCTATTGATTAGTAGTTACGAGCGCTACGACCATCTACAACGAAATGAAAGTTAACACAACTTGTCATATATTTAAATAACCAAAGAAACGCATGAGGCTTTCGTGTCCAGAGACATTTTACGCGTTAACCTTATACTACACTCGAGGTAATGGCAGCATTTACTTCGAATCTTTCTGGTTTAACATTAGGTCCCATAGCTGGAGTAACACGCACGAGCACGAGTGGTTTTTGTATGAAACATTACTAAACCAGAGAGATTTGAACTAAATGCTGTCATTACCTCGAATGCAGGAGGGGTTAACACGTAAAATGTCTCTGGACGCGAAAGCGTGATGCGTTTCCTCGGTTGTTTAATTATATACTGTATGACAGCTTGCGTTATTATTTATCCGGTCATTGCGTGGTGGTATCGTTCGCGACTCCTACTCAAAAGGTCTCGGATTCGAGTTCTGGTGAGGGCAGTTTTGTTTCAAACAAAAACCATGCATGTTCATGAATGTTATGCTCAGTGATTGATGTAGTCGAGACCACCATGGCCGAGACCGAGACCGGGACCGAGACTAGAAAAAAAGATCTCGAGTCCTACATCACTGGTTTATGCTATCATTATATAATATTGATTTCCTTTTATAGTATTGGTTACCTTCATTAATGACTTTATTTGTTTTATATCGATGATAATAATAATTTAAGATTAATACATACACTAATTAATAATTATTAATAATAATCTGTGCATTATTAATAATAACTATCTGTTTTATTTTTAATTGAAAGCCCAGTAAAGCCAAAAGCTTAAGGGCCAATTAAAATAAAATAAATAGTCCAGCTTCACAATTATTTTTTGTCATTGTAAATTGTAAAAATACTGTATTTATTTTATTATTAATAATAATAAAGGTTAGTCAATTCAATATATATATATATATATATACTGTATATATATATATATATATATATATAGAGAGAGAGAGAGAGAGAGAGAGAGAGAGAGAGAGAGAGATTATAAGCTCCCCAAGAGATAACACTAATTCAAATTTGTAGTAAATGTATCAGTTTTCTAGTCTCGTTTGGGGAAAAGGATGTAAAAGTTTCATCAACGAATTTGAAGAAGAGTTTTTTAATACTTGATCCGTACTTACTATTTTAACTCACTATTAAAAAAAAAAAAAATGTATTTATTTTATTTTAATTTACTCGTTCTATTTTTTAAATTTTTTAATATTTTTTTTTATTATTTTTTTAATTAAATAAGATTTTTAATAGTTTACAAAATTATTGAATTAATATTTTAAATGTAGATAAAATGTAGAAACGAATTTCCTATACAATTTTACGTTGGTTTATTTTGTTATCTAAAAACGTATAATATAAATACGAGTACAAATGCAATTATTTAAAATAACGCCAATTCTAAAGAAACAATGACATAAATTGGCCAAATATGTACAAAATCTGGAAAAAAATTATTGAATTTCACGGGAAAATTGATTTATATTAGTCCATTCTTTGCGGAGTGGAGGAAGTTATAATGGCCCGATCGATAGGAAGGTTAATTTTGAAACCAAGCAACGCGGGTTCGAGTCCCTCTAGTTCCTAGTTCTCCACTTTATTGCATTTTCTCTTTCCACTGCACTTCAAAAGCCTTTACATTACTCCATTAAAGCTGGATTAACATTTATAATGAATTTTTCTGTTTTATACAAAATAAAGCTTTTCTCAAAAAAAGTTTCATCTATAAACAACTAAGAATTACATACACAGATTCAGATTCACTTGGTGTTTGTGGAAACTTGGGCAAACTAAGTTTTCACAGTGCCAGTGCCAAAAACAAAGTTAAAGTGAAGAATCTTTATGAAAGTGTTTTCAAGCATGTTTATGTATTTTTTTAGAAAAGTAATTGTTTCTACACTTTTTCTTCCAAGAAATATACAGGGTGCAGATCTAAACTTTTAATTTTCTTTATAAATGCAAAATACAGAAGTGTACAGTGTGCAAATTTAAATCTTTCATTTTCTTCATGAATGCAAAATCGATGGCACGAAGAATATATTTGGTTTTGCTTCAACTATGAACCGGTTTTGAAAAACAAACGCTTTATATATATATATACACCTTTGGTTAGCTTCCGCCTAAATTGTTCATTCTGACGAAGGTCAAACTTTTCACTCCACCTTAGACCTACAGTTTAACGTGGAATCCGAACCACGCCCCACCAGCAGCCCAGCGTCTTAACCACTAGGCCACCCAGGGTACTCATTTATCTACCAACCACTTTCTTTATTGTGTGAAGGGATGAATATCTGGGTTTTTCTGCGCGCCGGCTGCCATCAGCGGGTTTCGAACCCGGGGCCGATGGATTCGTAGTCAGCGACGCTAACCACTACACCACCGAGGCGCATATATATATATTATGCCGTAATTCTCCTACATACGCGCAGAAACCAATGCCCCAAGGGGGCACCTCCCGCATGCCGTAACATTATATACATTTTAACTGCAAACACGCAGTATAATTAACGTAAAGAATGACGCTTGTATAGGAGAATATTCCGCGCAAGATGAGGAGAGAGAACGAAACAAATGAAAAAATGAGGTAACCACCCGGGATCTTCCGATTGCCGGTCAGATATGATAACCATTACACCACGGGAGAATTACGGCATTTGTTCGAGTGAGGCCCGTGGTGTAATGGTTATCATATCTGATCGGCAATCGGAAGATCCCGGGTTCGATTCCCGGGTGGTTACCTCATTTTTTCATTGTTTCGTTCTCTCTCCTCATCTTGCGCGGAATATTCTCCTATACAAGCGTCGTTATTTACGTTAATTATACTGCGTGTTTGCAGTTAAAATGTATATATATATATATACTAATTAATAACAAAGATCGGAAACTGGTACAGCGCTCAAGCGAGACGAACGTTGTCCATTGCGCTTGATTCCTGGATTGTTATTTCCAGCACCATTGGGACTCGAACGCCCGACCTCGGTGTCTTCACTTATATAACGGGTGTGCCATAAAAAAAAAAGGGGTACATTTTAAAAAGGCTATAAAATCAACATTTGTCATTTAATTTTAATAAAACTTCTACACAATAAAACATATGTATTTATCTATAAGCAAACAAGTTTTCAGCCTAAAATATCAAATAATTCAAATTCTATCAATATTTAACGAAAGAGTATGATTTTTCTACTTAACATGCAAAAATTATTAAACCTTTTTAATATTTTTTTATAAAAATAATTTTTAACGTAAAATTTACCTGACATTATTAAAAAAAAATTGTTCGAAATGCTTTCCTTCCATTTCAATAACTTCTTTTATTCTTGGCCGAATTCATCTATGGCTCGATTTACTTGTTCCTGTGGAAACTCTTCCCATTTTTGAATGATGATCTCGCGTAAATGAGCGACATCTTTTATCCTAGTCCTGTAGACTCGCTCTGCTAAGTCCTCCCATCATATATATATATATATATATATATATATACACAGTATGTTACAGTCACTGTTTAAAATCAGGCAATTTGTAAATTGACTTAAATTTTAGGCAATGTGTCAAAACCTAACTTTTCTGGCAATGCTGCATGTGCATGGCCACCACTAATATTTCCCAATATGTTGCCTACAAATTCATTAGGTTAGGTTAGGTTAGGTTTTGTGTGTATCACAATTTGACACTTTGTCTAAAATTTCAGTTAATTTACACACTGTCTGATTTTAGACATTGACTGTAATATATATTATATTATAAAGTTCTTTGAGAGAACAATTTCTGATATCATTGACTTCTTCCTTTCAGAGTTTGGGCATTGGCTCAAATACAGTGGACAGCGCTTTGCTCGCAGAAGCGCATGGATTAGTAGAAGAGATGCTAAATGACCCTCATCTGCCCCCTACTGTTCTCTCTGGGCTTCAGGCACTGCATCTACTTCTCTCTCCCACCGGGGGCAGGCAGTCTCCCTCCCCCAGGAACCCCAGACCCACGGCCCATGTGAGCCTTTCGCATGAGGCATCCTGTTCTGGTTCTGATTCGGAGGAAAATCCTTACACTGGAGAGAAGCCTTCGGTGCAAAAGGTAAATGCGAGTTTATTGCTTTGAAATACTTTCAGAAATAATCGGATAAATTTATTACTGTAAAACTGTAACTTTCTCATTGATGATGATCAGCGAGTAGAAACCTAATTTGCTTCATAAAATGATTTTTCACACCCACACACCACGAACTCATATATATATAATATATATATATATATATATATATATGTGTGTGTGTGTGTGTGTGTGTGTGTGTGTGTGTGTGTGTGTGTGTGTGTAAATAAACTTATAGTAGAAATATGAGAGCACCAGCATCAGTAGAAAATATCACAAACCAAACTGATACCCAGAACAAAGGACAGACCAAGATAAAAACATATATTGGCAACCCGTCCCCGTGAATAGTGTCATCCTGCCAGAGAACACAAAATTAAAGGTTAAAAACAGACGAGGACCAGGCCCTCCTCGTGGAATTGGAACACTCTAGTCACGTCTAGTGCGTAGTTATACACAACCCCACAGGAGAAACACCACACTTCCGGAGATCGAGCTCCCCAAGTTTAAAATATGTAAAAATTACATCAACAAATGAGCGTAATAATAAAACCTAATTTGACAAAATGTCAAATACAAAATCTATCAATAAACCTTTCATGTCAGATTAAAACTGTAATAGTAGTCTACCTGACATGTCATCAAAGATTAAACTATTATGAAAATATTGCATCTTAACAGTAAAATAGAAAAGTCAGATAATGAACCTATCAATAACTAACTGAAATTTATTCTTCTTCTTCTTCTTCTTCTTCTTCTTCTTCTTCTTCTTCAAATTAATTTTTTTCCTTCATCTTCTT